>ARYC01005122.1:0-26205 GCA_000711775.1 Oxytricha trifallax | reverse complement strand
GCTTACAGGTGGGTTTTCTTTGGCTTACAGGTGGGTTTTCTTTGGCTTACAGGTGGGTTTTCGTTGGCTTACAGGTGGGTTTTCGTTGGCTTACAGGTGGGTTTTCGTTGGCTTACAGGTGGGTTTTCTTTGGCTTACAGGTGGGTTTATCTTTGCTTTACAGGTGGGTTTTCTTTGGCCTTACAGGTCGGTTTTCTTTGGCTTACAGGTGGGTTTTCTTTGGCTTACAGGTGGGTTTTCGTTGGCTTACAGGTGGGTTTTCGTTGGCTTACAGGTGGGTTTTCGTTGGCTTACAGGTGGGTTTTCTTTGGCTTACAGGTGGGTTTTCTTTGGCTTACAGGTGGGTTTTCTTTGGCTTACAGGTGGGTTTTCTTTGGCTTACAGGTGGGTTTTCTTTGGCTTACAGGTGGGTTTTCTTTGGGGTTTTGGGGTTTTGATATACTTATTGGGGTTTTGGGGTCAAATTTTTGCGCCCATCTCGTTGGAATTTTTTGGCTCATTTTTTTGATCAAATCTTACCTAAAATGCGATATTTACCCCACAATCGACTATGGAGACTCGATATCGCGTGGTCAACAATAAAATTTTTTTTTTGCCTGACCCACTAACATGACTACACAAATGAAAATTATATGTAAAAATTTTTATGAAAAAATATAATGCTTCACTTGACTTGTAACCTCCAAAAACAGCATCAAATGTGGTTCATTGATAAAAATTTTCAACTTCGATGACTACTTGCTTGATAATCCTTATCACTAGTAACGTAATTTGGAAACGTTCTCAATATAAAAAAATAATATGCTATAATAGACATATAAACTTAAAAAACATCGTAAAAATTGGGTCATATAAAAAATATTTTGGCTTAACTGACTACATGTATAAGATTCTTTACTAGTAATGACTTGACTTTGGCTTACCACAATTTGACTTTGGCTTACCACAATTTGACTTTGGCATACCACAATTTGACTTTGGCTTACCACAATATGACTTTGGCTTACCACAATTTGACTTTGGCTTACCACAATATATCTTAGGCTTACCACAATTTGACTTTGGCATACCACAATTTGACTTTGGCTTACCACAATATGACTTTGGCTTACCACAATATGACTTAGGCTTACCACAATTTGACTTTGGCTTACCACAATATGACTTAGGCTTACCACAATTTGACTTTGGCATACCACAATTTGACTTTGGCTTACCACAATATGACTTTGGCTTACCACAATTTGACTTTGGCTTACCACAATATATCTTAGGCTTACCACAATTTGACTTTGGCATACCACAATTTGACTTTGGCTTACCACAATATAATTTTGGCATACCACAATTGACTTAGGCCGCTTACCAACAATATGACTTTGGCTCGACCACAATATTGACCTTTGGCTTACCACAATATATCTTAGGCTTACCACAATTTGACTTTGGCATACCACAATTTGACTTTGGCTTACCACAATATGACTTTGGCTTACCACAATTTGACTTTGGCTTACCACAATTTGACTTTGGCTTACCACAATTTGACTTTGGTTACCATATTTTGACTTTGGCTTACCACAATTTGACTTTGGCTTACCATATTTTGACTTTGGCTTACCATATTTTGACTTTGACTTACCACAATTTGACTTTGCTTACCAGAACAGAACCCACAACCCTAAAACAAAAGCCCAAAACCCCAAATTTAATATTAAAGCCTTTTAATATTTCACCGAAAGTTATTAAATTAGATAATATTTCCATATTTGTATCATATATGTTCAAATATAGTAAATTTTTTCTTGATTTTTATAAAAGAATCTAATATGGTTAAATTATTATGTAAATTATATAATCTCAATTAGTAAAAAAACCTTTCATGTAAAGGAAAAACTAATTCGAATTTATTATTAATCATTGTAGATTCATTCTCGCAAGCTCTTCTTCAATCTCCCTCATTGTATATTCTTCATATTCCTTGCTGTCTTAATCAGTGTTGCTCTAGTTAACTTAATCATGAACTGTATTAGGCTCACTTAATGCTTATTCCAGCGCACTAGTTGTAAGAGACATTTCTTCTGATTCTTGTTCTTGTTGACCCTTTTCTTCTTCATCTTCATTGATTTCGTTTACTAAATCGTTCAGAACACTTAATGCTATTGACATTTCGCTGTTTTATTAAGATTAATCAGGTTGTTAGGAATCTTCTTCTGATTCATCCATCTCTGCAATAGTATCTAAGCAACATGCATTTTTTGGCTTTCTTTTTGAAATGTTCATCTATTATGACGATGTATTGACGTTTCGTGCTTTGAATTAAGCTTATTCTTTAATAGACTCTATTTATGTTGTTAATATATCTCTTATTACTTAATTAGATATCTAAAATGATTAGAATAGCTTTACTCCTGAGGAAATGAAGTTCTCTGGAACTATGAACAAATTTGCCAAAAATTGGACTTCATTTCTAGACCCTATATCAATCTATGTCGAACCTTTGAGTTTTGAGTATACCATAATGTTTCTTGCAGTCATAGTGACAATCATTTATTTAACAGCTATGTTAATCCACTCTGGTGAATGATCTGTAAATTTTGTTTTTATTCTTTGGATAAAGCTTTGATATCCTTCTCTTTTGATTCTTGAAAGCACGAATGAAAGCTTATTCGACTACATATAATTCATTAGATATTTGTGATATTCTACACAAAGATATTTTTCCTTATCAAGTCCTGAAATCATAACTCTTTTATTAGTTTCTTCATACTAATACACTAATCCTTCAGGATTTCTCTTGTCTATTAAGTCTTTCTTGAATTAGAATATATGTGCAAACTCCTGATTTTTGAAAAATTGGCCTTCATATGCAATTATTAAGTTTAGTATTAGTTTTGTGTTGAAATATCCTTCTTCAAACCTAAGTTTCTAATTTTCATGTTGCTCCTTAAATTTTGTTTGCCATTCTATAAATTCTTATAGGATTTCTTAAGCTGATACTTCTTATTGAAGCGATTCCATATTAAATAATAATTTATTATTCTAATTAATTAAACTCATTTTATATGTGTAAAAATTAAACAAATTAAATATTTAAATCATATGTTTCGTATCAAAGATCTCATGATTTCTAATAAACAATTAAGTGGGCGTACTATCCTTGATGTCTCATTCTTCTTTGCAAGTCTTATATGTTTGATATATTAGTGTTAATAATTTTGTGGTCAAGGCCATCAAAGAACCACCATCCTGCCATAATAGTTCCATCATTGTGTTGTCCATTGAGAGTGTAAGATACATAATGTTCACTTGATGGTTTGTAGCAAAGAATTCCTATTATATTATAATGTTCCTATTTCACGTCGAATTGCCCTGCTATTTCATCATTCATTAAGTTCTATATGTCTCCTAAGAGTATTGAGAAGTATTTCGGCATGTTTGATATGTTTTTACCTACTTACACACAATTTGATGAATTACATGTGTCACATCCTACTAATGTATCTTGCATGTCTTATAATAGTTTCCCTTCAATGTTGATATCTTAATATACTTCGAAGTTTAATGTGTAGATTGGCTCATTCATTACGTCTGTAGAATATGTTCGTCCACAGTTGTTACATTTGCTTTTTGTTGTATATACTAAGTCAAAGAGATCACATCCTTATAAGTTCTTCTCCATGTGATCTATGCCGGCTTCGTCGCCTCCCATATTATATCTAAGTGGTTGTATTGCTTACTGTTATCTTTCATCTACTTATGCATTTGCAAATACTTCTGTCTTGTCAAAGTTATGTAATAATTAGCATGAATATGTGAGTTGATAGTGCTTCCATGTTGCTTGCTTGCTAGACATCTTGATCTTTTGTGAACATTGTAAAGTAATATATAGTGGTAAAACTATCTTGAAGACATGAGTTCTAGTACCAGTGTATCCAAGGGTATTCTTAATTGTTCTGTTAAATTACATTTGGTATGATTTATTACTATTACGATGATGTGTTTGAGAATGCTTAATTGAAACTTTCTTAAGAATCGCTACTTTTATCCTATTTATTTATGTTTAAGTTGTAGATATCTTCAAATGCTAATTAAGCAGCTGATGTTGTATGTTACTAAATTATTTATTGTTTATGTTGAGTTTATAAACCTCTTTCTTGCAGAATTTTGTTTACTAATGTTTCTGGATATCTTGCTAGTACTGACTTTAAGTATTCTATAAGATCTTTTATGTCTTCATCATTAAACATTAGAGCTTGTTGCTTCTACTATTTAATCTTATTGTGGTATATAGCTGATATGAATTGATTTTATACTATACATTTAATTTTGAAGTTTACTATGTGTAAATCTTCCATTTTTCTGACTCTACTTATTGCTGTGTAAAAATGACCTTCTTAATAGAGTGTATTACAATCTACAATAACTTTATCTAGTGTTTATCCTTATATTTTATGGACTGTTGCAGCATAACATGGAACTAGTGCAAATTACTTTCTTTATACTATGCATCCATGTATATTGTATATCTCTGTTGATTTGTTAATGAAATGTTCTTAGTTGTTCTTTAGAAGTTTAATTCTAAGATAGTTCTTGGTAGGAGGTATATCTATAATTTCTATTATCTATCCATTAGTAAGACTATTTGAAATATCAATGTTTTAAGTTATCATTGCTTTCATACCTTTACATAGTTCTACCTTATCTTTGAGCTTGGGTTATTGTCTATTTATATTAAGATAGAATAGTGCATCTTATTCTCTGTTCAGTTAAGTAATAAAGTCTCCCTTTTATGTTGTATCAATAGAGTATATCTATTCTATTTAGTCCCCTTTAAATATATTCTCTATTATTTATTAGTTATATTCGTTCTTCTCTTTATTTGTACCTGTAATAATTAAATTATTTCCCTACTTAATATCGCATATCGCATCATCATGACCTATTGAACATTATCTTTTGTTAATAAATTCATTGACTTCTTCATCTATTATACTGAATCTTATTTTTTCTAAAACACTCTGGAAAGTTTGTTCTTCGCCTTATCTGAAATTCTATTGTAATATAAACCATTTGAAGTGTTTAAATAATTCGTTTTGTATAATGTTGCTATCATTTGATTAACTTGAAGTACTTGCTGACACTGGTGGTAGTTAACTGAAATCACCTACTAGTATTATATGTTTACCTCCGAATGGTTTGCTTCTTTCTGAAATAATATTGGTTGATTATTTAAGTACTGAGTCTACTTGAGTTAGTAACCATTCTGACATCATTGAAACTTCATCTATAATTATTCCATCGATATTACTTATTTGTGTCTAATACTCTGAATTAGGTGGCACATTTGTTGCTTTATTACTCTAGTTTATTCTTAAAAGTGAATGTATTGTCTGCCCATTAAGTTCTGATGCTACTGTTCCAGTTGTTGCTGTCACTTCTAAGTTTAAATTGTAACAATACTCTATCATAGTTCTAATTAATTTAATCAGATAGCTTTTTCCTGTACCTGGTGAACCTGTGATGAATATACATATCTATTATCTTTTTTGGATTTGATTGTGTATATATAATAATACTTCTAATTGTTATGTGCTTAACTTACTCTGAACATCTTCTATTGCTTCAATTATGTATTAAGGTCTTTTCAATGGATTAAAACCTATTTCGTTCTCAATCATATAGTCTTTGCTATCTCTTATTATTAATTTCTGGAATTTATCATAATGATTTTTGATTATTGAAATAAGTTCAGCTTCTTCTTGTTGCTCTTCTTGAAGTACATCATCTATTGCTTCTATATGTTTCTATACTTAATCATGTTGTTAAGTCCCTATTTAATGCTTTGAAAGAATTCTTTATAGTGCTTAGTACATTAATTTTTTATCTACTGTGCTGTTTTTCCAGAATGTTATTGATTCGTCTATACTAAGTTCATCTATCAAGCATTCTCTTAAAAAGCATTCTTCCATGAATGTTTTTGATTTGTTATCTTGTGAAAATACATTATGTCTGTAGTGTGGTACTTTAATCATTAGCATATAATAGTAGTATGATTCCCCTGCTTGTGGATACCACTTTCTCATTTAAGTTATAATAGGTGTAGGCTTCTTCCAGTAATATAATTGATTAAGTCGTTAGTAATATCTTTGCTTTTCTTTCTAAAAATCAACTGGCATAGCCTTGAAATCCTTTGAATAACTATACTAACTTGTAAATTCTTTAAACGTTATCTGTTACATCCATAAAGGCCTTTAATAATATCTGTCTACTGGTCCTTTTTAATTAATGTCTGTACTATTATCATCCAAATCTTTTAATTAATCTTTGCTTTTCATAAGTCTTTACCTATTTTCTTCAAGTTAAACATCTACAAATTCTACATTTGGTTTTGTTTCACACATTGAATATCCAAGCAATTGCCAGGCAGCTTAACATGATGATACCATTCTTGATTTTAGATACTATACTAAACTGGCTTCTTCATTCGTAAGATTTGGATACTTTAACATAATATCTAATACTGGAAGTGTTTTTGCTATATACTTTACTAAATATTATGACATGTCTGTATCAGTCATTCTCAATACAGTAGTGCTTGCATTTGCTATTTAAAGGAGTTGTAAGTTATATGGTGAAATCCAAGCATCATCTTAACCATTTCTTGTATAATTCCATCTGTTGTTTATTATTTGGTCTTATTCTTATTCTTTAAATGGGTATCCGTATCTACATATATTATCATGGTTCTTGAAACATCTTTGTTTAACACACGTATGCGTTTATAAATTTTCTACTAGAGCTTTAAGCTTGCTATCTTTTGGTAATGTTGCTTGAATTAAATAACCTTCGTCGAGGTGTTTGGCACTTTCTTCGTCCAACCATATTAATACATGTACATGCGGAGCTCCTTTATTCGTAAATTCTACCCTTTCAAAGTGTCCAATTGTTTTCCCAAAAATCCCTGGTTTTGTATCTGTACCATATATTGCTCTTAGCAAATGTCTGACTTTGACATTGAAATGGCAAACAGTTTTTACTGGATCAAATCTACTGTGTTTGTGATCTTTCATTAACTAAAGATACTCGTCATTTTCATTGAGAGTAAATGTAACAAACAAATGAGGGTGTGGTATGTTGAAATTCGTTTTGAAATGTGATATTAGTTCCTACAGTTCATACCACTTATTTTGATAGTATTTTGGAGTATCAACATGCTTTCTACTGAATTTTTTTCCAAATAATGAGTATATGTCCGTTTTTTCCTACATATTAATAATCTATCCTTTTGTTAATGGTTCATCGTAATCTGACTTTTTTGTGACTTTAGCACCTCTGTTAAACGATATCATTTAAGTTTTTTTCACTTTATCATACCACCATAAAAGAAAATCAACGTTTAGCCTGTATTCTTTTCTGCATGAAAGTAACTGCATCTTGACATATTATTTCTCTGTTCTATTTTTACTGAAGAAGTTATAGTATCCACCAGAACCATTTGGGAATAATACAGGAAAAATCATTTCTTCTATGTATTTGTACGAAAATGTTTACTTCTATCTGAATTGTTCTTCTCTTGTTATAGTTTCTTCATTAGAATCATTAAGTTTAAGAATATTTGAAAGATAATCCTCTATTTCATTTTTGTTAATTACTTGAAAACTATTGATTGCTTATATATCTCTATCATCTATCATTCTACTAATTGTTGAATCGTCATATTCTATATCGACAGGAAATATATAATATTCATTGTCTTTCTCAATTAAAAACCCTTTGTCAATTTTACCATACTTATGTTGTAATTTGTCTGCTTTTATCATCTCCTGAATAGGTTTGCCATAATAAGGATACATTAGTATTTTATCTTTGAATGATTGAAGTATCTTTGTTAGCTTTTAGTTAACTTTGAGGTTTTACAATAGTTCATAATTACAAAAGAATACTTTGAATAGAGGATTGTTTCGTTTGAGATATTCAAGTGCTTCTGTCATTGTTGATCTTTCTGATTTCGATAAATGAGTCCACCATTAGTCTAGTCTGCTTAGTTCTCTAAAGTATTATCCTAAATCACCATTGTATACTGTAAAATTCGAGTCTCCTAATAGGTGATAGTATGCTTATCCTCTCTTGTTCTCTATGTATGAGTGAATGTTACCTAACATAAGCAGTACAGTTGTTATCTTGTTTTTATTTTTCTTATTTCCTAAGGCAATTCTTCACTTCTTAATTTTTAAGTATATTCAAATGGGTGCTGTTTACAAATATAACATACTTCATATTCGTCTTAATTTTTCGCATTCTAAACAATATTGTCACTAAACTCAGGAAAAATTCTTTAAGCTGTTAGTGGTTCTCCAAGATCTCGTTTATTTAAATAGTACCTTTCTTTGTGTAGTCCTTATAATTTGAGTAACATTCCACACATTGCACATATATCATTTTAATTCTAGTTTCGCATTCTTTTGTGCATCTTTTATTTTAATTTGTTTGATTGAACAAGAGTTTGCTCATAAAAAACTTTTGATTGAATTTGGATTAATAAACTCTTTGCTATGAAATCTTTTTTTCTTGGTATTATTTATTTATGCAAAAGAACTAATTACTCATAACTGTTTTCTATAGATTATGCTTAAATCTTATCTGTAACGATTTTTACGCTGTAGTTCATATACATTTGCATAATATCTTATCTAAATTAAAACATCTGAATTATGAAATTTTTCTCGTTGTCACTATATGATCCATGGTTTTTCCTTCTTTAATTGTACCATGTGGTATATCGGTGAACTATGTCTAAAAGTGTTCTAAGATAAAAACTTTCGATGAATTTCTTTTCAAATTTAATTTTCTTTGGTAGTCTTTAAGCAAAAGTAAGTTTGCTCAATTTCTTAGCAAAATTTGCAAATTACGTGAATTAATCTCTTGATCTTATTAAGTTGAGTTAATCGATTACTTAATCATCTACATAATTGAATTTGGAATTTACCATTTTGAGTTTTTGAATTTCTTTATCACCCATCATTTTATGTACCTTTTTATTGTAATGTTAAAGTATCTATTCTTTCATTATGTTGTATGTATCTGAAGGAAGAATTAAATCGAGATATTCGTCAATTTAATGATTAGATGCTGGTAAATTATCAAATGTCAAGTCGAAAGATAATTGCGTTTCTGAATTTTGTGAATGTTGTGGTAAATCTACTTGTTAATTGTTAACCCTCTACTATGCGTTGCGAGTTGAGGTATCTATTTGCATTGGTTGCTCGTCTTGCTGTTCGTCAGTGTTTTGTTGTTGGTTGTTCATTTTTTTTATTTTAAGATTTTTAATATTATAATTATTATTAAAATGTTACAATATTTATAATATTTTTTTCACCATTGATTTAAATATTTAATTTAATGGAAAAATTAATTTTTCAATTTTTAAAGTAGGTTATAATAAATTATAAAAAAAACTTTGACCATTAATAATTTTGATATTCAAAATAGTAATTATTTATTATAAAATTATTTTATGTGATTCTATTTGAATATTCTAAAAAATTAAATTCATATAAAACTTAAAATATTTTTTTAATGTTTTTATATTTACAACTTACATTTAGTAACTATTCATTATTTAGTGTCTTTAAAGCTTTATGATTCCTATAAAATGAAAAAAATAAATATATAAATTAGAGTTAAAATTGTAGCACTTGAATAGTAGGCATAATATGTATATGATTAAAAAAGAAATATTTGATTTAAGACTATTATAAAATACTATACTCATTAATTAATACTGCCATCTAATCGTTGGATTAAAAATTTGGGCAGCATTTACCCTCCTGTAAACTCATTAGCCATAGTACTAAGTATTATGTTTCCAGAAAGCACGGCGCGGACGTTGAGTTTTCGCTTTCCAGCCTTCATTTTCCCCGAGTCTTTTTTAACCCATTTCTGAGTAATTGGAGTAACCCATTTCTGAGTCATAGGGGGTAACCCATTTCTGAGTCATAGGTGTAACCCATTTCTGGATCATTGTTTGCTCGGGAAATCCGGCGAGGCAACACACACACACAAGGTAACAAAGGAAACCCATTTCTGGGTAAAGTTCAACCCATTTCTGGGTAAAGTTCAACCCATTTCTGGGTAAAGTTCAACCCATTTCTGGGTAAAGTTTATATGTTTAGTAGTTTATGGAGGAGGTGTCAAAAATTTCCTAAAAAAAAAAATATTAATAATTAAATAAAATCTTACCTTTTCTTATTTAGTCTTTTGTATTTCCGATCTGTCTCTGTCCTGTCTCGTCCTCCTCCAATTTTTTGATTTGATTAAAAATAATTATAAAAAATGAACTCTTAAATACCCATTTTTTACCATTAAAAAAATTGAATATTTAAAATATTGGAAATGAAATTTTCCATTAAAATTATATAAATATTTTAATGTAACATTCGCAATATTAAATACTTACGCTAAAATGTGCGACTGTTCATTATTATTATGTATCATTCGCATTATTAAATATTTATACTGAAAAATGCGAGTTTTAAATCCTAATATTGCCATTTCGCATTAAAAAATCATGATACTGAAAAGTGCGACTGTTCATTATTAATATTTATCATTCGCATTATTAAATATTTATACTGAGAAACGCGACTCTTCATTAGTACTATTGACATTTCGCATTTTATAATCATGATACTTGAAAAGTGCGACTGTACTTTATTATTATTTAGGCTATGAGGTAGTATCCTCCCCCCCCCTAATGTATACTTTTATTTTTGTAGTCTGATAGAGTTTTTGACGCTGAGTAATAGTAGCAGATGAACATGGAATGTGCGAGCAATAGTTTTGGAGCTATGGCCTCATCAAAGTCACTTTTTATATATAAAAATCATTATAAATTTTACAAAAAATTTCAAATTTTTCACAAAATTTAATTTCTCTAAAATTAACGATTTTAGCAGTTTTTAACTATATTAACAAATTATATCTAATTTATTATTATTTTATAAAGTGATTTAAAAATCATTTTAACTTTCATTTAAGATTTTCATAAAGACTATTAAAGTTCAATTTATAAAATTATAATAAATTAGATATAATTTGTTAATATAGTTAAAAACTGCTAAAATCGTTAATTTTAGAGAAATTAAATTTTGTGAAAAATTTGAAAATTTTTGTAAAATTTATAATGATTTTTATATATAAAAAGTGACTTTGATGAGGCCATAGCTCCAAAACTATTGCTCGCACATTCCATGTTCATCTGCTACTATTACTCAGCGTCAAAAACTCTATCAGACTACAAATAAAAAGTATACATTAGGGGGGGGGAGGATACTACCTCATAGCCATTATTTATTGTTCGCATTAATAAATAATTATATTTAAAAGTGCGACTAATCATTATTATGATTTATGGTTCGCATTCATAATATATTTTACTAAAAATTGCGACTGTTCATTATTATTATTTATCCTTCGCATTCATAAATAATTATGGTAAAAAGTGCGACTCATCAATATATTTATGGTTGAATGCATAATGATCCCCGTAACTTAATATCAATATATGTAATATAATAATTATTCCATAAATAATAAAATATTAAAATTAATATATATTTTTTTTATATTTTTTACAAAGGATATTGATTAATATATTTAAAAAGAATGTAAATTAAAAAATTTTTATAATAATTAAATATTTCATTTTATATTTTTATTTTTGTGTATTTATTTCTTTTTATTTTATTTCTTGTAAATTTAAAATTGTTTATAGTTTTCTTCAATCTCTCCCAATAACTACTTGTAGTGTTCAGGATCATTCTCTTGTAACTCTTGATTCATATCTATTGAAAATTTATCAGCAGCTTCCTTGTCTATAGGATTAATTCTGCCATCTTAATTAAATGTATTTTGCTTGTGACCAAATATTGAAAGTCCATATTTCTTCCCAATTTCATGATTCTCTAAACAAAAATGTTGTTTTCTTCTGTCGTTTCTGATGCATCTGGTGCAAAGTAGGCAAGTCCAATATAATCTTTTGACCATTAAGATTTTTATTTTTATTTATTTAAATTATTTATTATATAATTTTGATTACTTATATACACATTTTTAAATATTAAAAAATTTAAATATTTAAAATATTGATAATTATATTAAATTAAATATTTGAATGTAACAGTCGCATTAATATAGAATTATATTAAAAAGTGCGACTAATGCTTATTATTATTTATGGTTCGCATTAAAAAATATCGAGTTTCAATAATGTGACTTCTCATTATTATGATATAATATTCGCATTTATAAAGAATTATATTAAAAAGTGCGACTGTTTATTATTATTATTAATTGATCGGCGTTATTAAAAAAGTTTACTAATAAGTGCGACTCTTCATTAATATTTTTTACCTATCTCATTAATAAAGAATTATATTAAATAGTGGTACTGTAAATTATTATTATTAATTGTTCGCATTAATAAATAATTTTACTAAAAAGTGCGACTGCTCATTATTATTAATTATGGTTCGCATTAATCAATAAGTTTACTAAAATGTGCGACTACTCATTATTATTATTATTATTGTTCGCATTAATCAATAAGTTTACTAAAATGTGCGACTGCTCATTATTATTAATTATGGTTCGCATTAATCAATAAGTTTACTAAAAAGTGCGACTACTCATTATTATTATTATTATTTCGCAATAATGAAAAAGTTTACTAATAAGTGCGACGGTTCGTAATTAATTTTTATGGTTCGCATTATTAAATATTTAGTGCTAATTACTGCGACTGTTCATTTTATTTATATGTGTTTTTACATTAATTATTTTATTTGTAATTTATTGGCTAATCAATATAGTAATGGTTTAACTCTTGACTTCGTAGATAAATTCCACCTATAATGCATTAATAGCATTGATATAATTAGGTTTTTGTGCAGGGTTTTCTCTTGCATAAAAGTTGTTCGTACTTTGCAAGAGGTGGGCCCAGAAAAATCGCAAAGATTTAATTCTTTCCCTTCGCATCGAAATCCCCGCTAGTAGATGTACGGCGCCCAAAGTGGTTACACACCCACCTCCCGCCTTCCGTAATCTACTAGAGTCCACCATTCTAGCTACTACTCTGTGCATTTCCTTTACCAAGATTAAAGACCTATATTAATTTGAATCTTCACAAATATCATCTATCTTATGTCCCTTACATTTATTAAAATTTGATTAACGGATTTTTATTTGAATATTTAATTTATTTGAATTTATAAAGATCGTAATATTTTTATTTGTTAATTATTTATATATTGATATATTTTTTTTATTTAAGAATTATATCATAAATAAAAATATAATTAATAATAATTATTTAATTATAATCTATAATATAATATATTTATACGAAATTTAATAATAATAAATACATAATTAATTGTAGATAAATGTAATCATTTAATTTTTTATTTTTTATAATTAAAAATAATTAAATAATATATATATATATAAAAAATATATATAATATATTAAATATAAATAATTTCTGTGCCTCTCTGGCCAAAGGATTTCAAAGAAAATAAATTTATAAATAAATATATTTTTATATTTTATAGAAAGCTAGTTGGTTTTCTTTGGCTTACAGGTGGGTTTTCTTTGGCTTACAGGTGGGTTTTCTTTGGCTTACAGGTGGGTTTTCTTTGGCTTACAGGTGGGTTTTCGTTGGCTTACAGGTGGGTTTTCGTTGGCTTACAGGTGGGTTTTCGTTGGCTTACAGGTGGGTTTTCTTTGGCTTACAGGTGGGTTTTCTTTGGCTTACAGGTGGGTTTTCTTTGGCTTACAGGTGGGTTTTCTTTGGCTTACAGGTGGGTTTTCTTTGGCTTACAGGTGGGTTTTCTTTGGCTTACAGGTGGGTTTTCTTTTGCTTACAGGTGGGTTTTCTTTGGCTTACAGGTGGGTTTTCTTTGGCTTACAGGTGGGTTTTCTTTGGCTTACAGGTGGGTTTTCTTTGGCTTACAGGTGGGTTTTCTTTGGCTTACAGGTGGGTTTTCGTTTTGGTTTTGATATGTATATTATATGGGTTTTTGGGTATTTGGGGTTTTGGGGTTTTGGGGTTTTTGGTATACCTATATATGGGGTTTTGGGGTTCCGTAGATGGCCAAAAAAGCCGTAAACTTTTTTATCATTATTTTGTTTGTTATTTAGAGTTGAAGGATGTTTTATTTTTATATTTACATGAAGATCTTGAAAACGAGGTACTAAAGACCACTTCTGAAGAAAAAAAAATATTTTGGATACCACATGAGTGTAAATGATAAAATTTAATACTATAAATATTATTATTTTTTTTTTATATATATATTAAGTTCATTTAGTATTTTTTTATCAAATATCGCATTAAATATCTATTATTACTTTGACTTATGAATATATGACTATAATTAACATATTTGACTTTTGGCTTACTCATATTTGACATTTGCTTACTCATATTTGACTTTTTTGGCTTACTCATATTTGACTTTTGGCTAACTCTTATTTGACCTTTAGTCTCTCATAATTTTATTTATTTATGTATTTTTACATTATAGTTTACAAAGGAATCATCAACATATTTTCAATTTACTAAATTTAATTATAATTTACTTATATTTATTTATTTTTTGTCTTTAGTATAACATAATTTTATTAGGGTTTATAATAATTCAATATATAAAACAAAATTTATATATATTTAATTGATGCTAATATTAATTAGTTTATAAAGTATTTAAATCGTTAATAATTCATGTTAGTTTTAAGTATTTATTAAATTAAATAACACAAGCTATTATATAATTATTAATTTATTTTTTTTTGTTTTTTTTTATTTTCTGTTTCTTGTGTTTTATATTTGATAATTTATGATTCATTTGTGATATCACTGTATTCTCTTATAGAAAAGGATGTTTGGCATTATAGTATCAAGAGAAGGACTTGGTCCTATGTTTAGTCTTTTTGTATCATTTGTTTCAAACACAACATTTCTTGCATTAGTATTCATTCCATTATGGTACCACCATCCTTTCATTGGTGTTTAATCATTGTGAAGACCATCTTTAAGTTTTGCAACAAAATGATTTGCAGCAACATTAGGATTACCGAATCTGCTATAATAAATTATTCCTATAAGTTCATACTGTGCATGTGAGTTGTTGTTCTCTAAATTGAATACTAAATTCATATCTAAGTTTAATTACATAGCAGTGTTTGACCCAATGTGAACAATCATAAATTCTGGTGCATAACTAAAGTCTTTTGAACAGTCATTAAATTATGTAAACATACATTGCAATACTAGTCAATCTTTGTAAGTGATTCTTAAATTTTGTCTTGTAAGTTAGCCTGGTCTGATAGTTCTACTTCTATGAACCATTACTATATTTATTTGTTTGCATTATGACTACACATGCATGATTCATTTATATTGAATGTCATTTAGAAATGTTCTGAAGCTTCAAAGAAATCTCTGAGGTTGTCTATATTACATAGTGCTCTTCCTAATCCATGTCTTAAAGGCTGAATTGCTTTTTTCTATCTTTGACAGTTAGTATTGTGTATATCACCAATCCAATCCCAAAAATCAAATTCTTAATCTTTATCAAATTTGTCTAGTTCTCTACAAGTTCTTTAAAGTGGTCTTAGGCAGTCATCAACATTGTCATTAATAAAGTCTTGTTCTTTATTATATAGTCCAAAGTAGTATATATACATAAGTGAATCATGTAGACAGGAGTTTTATTACCATCTTGCAAATGGATAAGTAGTTTTTGGTTACTGCATTGTGAATGGATTGTTGACAAGTTGGGAATTACTAACAAATGGATTAACTATAGGTTTAATTGGAGCTGATTAAGATACTAATTATATTCCACTCATCTAACTACTTTAAGTAGAAAAGATATTTAGATTATTGAAATCTATATCTTCATCTACTTATTTAACTTGATAGTTCTCATCAATTACTAAGTCTTGTTATAAAAGTTTTTTGTAGTCTAGTTTACCTAATAATTTGTGTATATCCTTTATTGTTTCTTCAGGAATATTCTTGATATATTCATTTAATAAGTATCCTAAGTCTTTTAATGCTAATTCTGTTTGTTCTTGCTATTCTTGTGTTTCTTTGCTTCTTAGTAAATTTTTAGTTTATGTTTCTAGCATATAACCACTCATGTTGATACAATGTTTGGTAAAATTTATTAATGTCACATCTTGTATCTTTTATGCTCTACTTAATGCTGTATAAAATTGGCCTGCTATTAACATTTAATCACATTTTATCATTATTTTATTGAGTGTTTCACCTTACACTTTATGAACTGTACTAGCATATGCAACTTACACATGGGAATTATTTTCGAACATATCTTGTTCCTTAATACATTACTGCTTCTTATACCATTGGTATAATCTATATTTCGTTCATCCTGTGGTTAAGAAATTTAATATACTTGTTGTTAGGCCCGAATTCAATAATAGTTCCCATTGTTCCATTAGTTATTTTGTGTTGAATCTGTATGTTCCTATTAATCATGATCTTTTAATTTTTAAAAAGTACTATTTTAAAAGGTAATTTGAATTTTTGTGCAAACTTATCATTTTCTAGTAGTACTTCTAGTTATTCATTATCAATTGGTTAGACTGCATTATTTTTCTACTTAAAGTTAATACTTTAAATCTCATTGCCATCTTCTTCATTAAATCTTAGTCTTGTTATCTAGTTATTAATAGCATCCTTTTATGAATTTCTAGCAACAATAACTATACTATCTTTACTGAATTGATTAAGTTGAAGTTTTCCTTGTTAATTTATACTTTCAAGTGTAGCATAGTCTGATTTTGTGAGTTAACAAAGCCTCATATTGTTCAATATGTTAAAGAATGTATTATCTTAATTTTATCTGAAGTTCTATGTTAATTCTACCCATGTGAAATTTGAGAAAAGGTAACTATTAATAAATGACTTGTTTGTATCTTGCGTTGATTATACTTTCTTTTCTACTACTGGTAATTACATCAAGTCACCAACAAGTATGATATGTTTTCCTCCAAATAACTTAGTCCTCATCATTGGATCTAGTTGAGCTTTCTAGAACGAGTTATTAATTAAAGTAAACAGTTATTCTGACATCATAGAAACTTCATCTATAATCAAAACTTCAATAATGTTTAACATGATTTGAAGTTGTGATAATGGGTCAAAGTTTTTTATTTTCATAGATTCATCTACTCTAAACAATGAATGTAAAGTTACTCCATCTATATTAGCTGCTGCTCTGCCTGTAGTTGCTGATAATACACATTTTTTGTTTAACAAGTATGTAAAGTATATTAGTAAGTGCTTAATTAAGAAACTCTTTCCTGAGCCACTGCCTCCTGTTATAAACATTAGACATTATTCTTCTTGTCCTTCTATGATTTTATGTATTCTTCCTAATATATCTCTTTAGTCTTATCCTAAGCAAACTAAAGGATTTTGTTGATCTATTAAAGTTTTAAAGTATACTTTTAGTACTGGCTCTATTTTTGGATTGAAAGAATAAGTATTAATAAAATACTTTTCAATATCTTTTCCTTATTAGTATTCTTATAAGAAATCAACAATCTACTAAGGTTTTTTATCTAATTTTTCGAGTTGTTCTTCAATATGTTTTATATCAAACTTGTCTTCGTGTAATAATTCTGTAAGTACTTATAAATGTTGCTATAATGAGACTTTTTATTTAATCAATGTGTTATTGTCTCTTAGTAAATCCATGAGAATGCCATGAAGTCTAATCTTATTTGTATTCATGACTATAAATTATGCTTTAATTTCTTCATTTGTAAGTGGTTCACCGTCATCTAGTATATCTCTCAATATGCATTCTACATAATATGTTTTTTCTGTATTATTAGCTGAAAATTCTGTATTTCTTCTATGAGGAACTTTTTCTAAGAATTTTTAATAGTAGTATGTTTCTCCTTAGTCTAAGTATACCTTTCTCTTAGCTAATATTACTTCTGCAGTTCTCTTGAAGTACCATTTATCACATCCTCGAATACTACTCTTAATATGATCTTTCCTATTTTTTATTGTTGGAGGCACTTTTGATTCCTTAAGTCTGTAATCATAAAATTCTCTAAAATCGAAGTAAGTTAGATGTTCATATTGAACTGGTCTATCAAGATAATGTTCAATTGGTCCATCCTTCATAAATATTAGGATCATCTTTGTCCATTTCTTTTAAAACCTTATCATCTTTAAGCAATCTCATTCTTTTGCTTGGTTCTGTTGTATATACATTAATTACTTATGGTTTTTTCTCTACTAAACTTAAACCAAGAATGTGATAAATAGCTTCACATGAACTTATAATATTTGACTTCAAAAATTTAATAACTTAAGCTTGTTATTCTTTTTCAAAGTTAACGTTGAGTTTGATATCTAGACCTGGTTCTGATTTTGTAACATATTTAGTTAAATATGCTAATAGTTAACCTTCAGTGCATCTAAGTACGTTTATGTTCATGTCAGTCATTTTTACAACTTGTGGATTATAAGGAATTACCCATCTATCTTATTCTGTTAATCTTCTATATAAGTATCTGTCTTCAGTAATACAGTCAGTGTCTGATAATGGTTATGGATAGCCCTTCTTACATTACCCTTTGTTATCTAAACATCTATCTGAACAGGTATGTATATAATTCTTTAATATTTTTTCTTTAAGTTCTAAATCTACTTGAGGTACTACTGCTTATACTAAGTATCCTTCTTCTAGTTTTCTTGTACCTTCTTCATCAAGCCATACAAGTACATGCATGTGGGGTGGCCCACGTTTCTAAAATTCAATTCTTCTAAATTGCATAACTGCTCTACCAAAGATTCCTTACTTTGATTTATTTCCAATAAATGCTTTCATAACATGTCTAGCTTTAGTGTTGAAACTGCAACATGTAAGTAAGGCATCGTTCATGATTTGACCATTTTCTTTCATTCTCTATAAGTATTAGCATTTTCTCGTCATGTGTGATTGTGTGAAGTAAATCTGGGCATTTCTTTCCATATTTTTTCAATCCATATTTTATAACATAGCGTCTAACTCAAAGCCTTAAGCTATAAAGTACTATGGTGATCCTATAAAGTTATGAGTAAGCTAGCTAGCCCAGTAATTAGTTCTCTCTCTTTCATTTATTTATTTTGTTATATCTCCTGCTGTAAGTGGTCCTTTGTGTTGACCTGGTACTGCTGATTTAATACCTCTTGTTTCACTAATCATTTATTCCTTTCTCTTTCTATCAAACAAGAAGAATATATATGGAATGTGCTTTCCATATTCTTTTCTAATACTTAATATTTTCATATTAGAATACCTTGTAACTGTCATTTTACCTTATCTTATATATGAACTATTGTAACCACCAAATCCTTCTGGAAATAATGTTGGAAATAGCATCTCTTCCATATATTCATTCCCATAATATACTGCATTTTTTTAGAATTCTTTGACATTATCCTTTACTTTTTGATATATATCATTATTTTGTAATTTTTTCTAATAGTTCCTAGTTGACATTACTTTTGAATACGTCAAATGCTTGTAGATCATTTAAATCCATAACTTATTTGATATCTGAATATACTTCATTGAAGTTCTTTGGAATGATATATACCTCTGCATCTCCCAGATCCTTCTTTATACTCTCTCTGTCAAAAACGATTATATTGTTTTCATCTAAATCTGGATAGATCTCATATCTTTCATCTTATTTATCAATAAGAGCTTTAACCACTCTATTTCTTCCTAATAATCTGAAGACTTCATACAATGCATAATACTACTTGTATAAGTGGTTATTTTCCTTTAGCCATTTTAATGCTCCACATATTCTTTGTTCTTGCTAATGGTTAAAATTAACCCACCAATTTTTATTCTTTAAGAACTCTTTACTAAATATTCCTAAACTATTATTGTAAAGTTAGTATCCTGTGTCTCCTTTCAAGTGGTGATAAGATATCTTTGACTCATTCATAATCATATTGTATACATGTCCTAATCTTATGTTTACCTCTTCAATCGTTTTCTTAATTACTTTTAATTCTCTAGGCTATGGTGTTTTCCTTTCTCTTATATCATCTTGAATATCATTTTTATAACACCAGTAACATACTCGTAATTCTCTGAAATTAGGTAAATCTTCTAGGTCTCTGAATACTAATTTATCTATAAACTCACTAAAATATATTTCTGCTCTTGATTACCTTTGTCTTTCAATCTTTATATAAAAATCTTGCTTCTTGTCATTAAACATATCAAGGCGTTTTCCACATTATCCACATATCTTATCTTAAATAATTTTATCTAAATCTCTATGCATTCTTAGTTGTTATTATCTAGCAAATTTTGATCCTAACAAGTAAAACGTATGCTCATCTGTTAATCTTAAGTTCTCTATAATCTTTTCCTATGTTGGTTTTCTTATATATTCATATTGAAATATCTATGCTGTTAATTTCTCTAATTTTATAAAAGCTGTCTTATTTTATTGATATAGATTTAGTTATCTAATCCATCCACACTCTTTCATAAGTTTCTAAGCATTTTGAAAATCCTTAATTTTAATTTACATTGCTTTGACTTATGTTGATAATTATATTTTGTTCAAATTAACATGTTAATTTTCGCTTTGCCAAATTGCGTACCTAATAATAGATTCTTCTAATAATAATCGATTAAGAAACTATTTTGTTTAATGTTGATCAAGATCAATACTCATTTTTATTGCATTTATTGTATACTCTATACTTTATTTTCTTAAGTAGTTTAGAAAAACGTTTGCTATTGATGATTTTACGTAAGTTGAAAGGCATCGATCATTAATAATTAATTATTCTTTTAAGAGTTTAATATTTTTGTTATATTCTATTATGCTTGTATCAAGAGACTTCTACATTTTCTTATTTTATGATTATTTTGACTAATAGTTTTCAAAACCTTTTTCATATAACTGTCTAATTAAAATTGCATCGAGTGTTGAACTAAAGGTTTCTCTTACATAATTTTGAATTCTAATAATTTCTAAGTTTTCTACTATGTTTTGGAAAAAAGTTAACTCACTAACACTTGATGTTTCTGAAATAAAGTCTTGTATGTTATACGCGTTTACTTACGTATTGATTTCTTCTTTGATTTATGGTTAATGTTATGTTGATGTATCAATCTGGACTGAATGTTGTTCAATTTGATTGTTTGTTGTTGTATCTATCTGCATTTGTTCTTGTTATTGATAATTTGTTGAAGTATCTATCTGGATAGGTTATTCTTGATGTTAATTGTTTGTTGATGTATCTATATGAATTGGTTCTTGTTGCTGTTGTTGTTACTGAGAAGCCTCATCAGAAGAGTCCGATCCACCCTCATGATGTCCAACACAGGGTTAGAAATTTGCATCACTTGGATTTCCCTTATCTTCTGAATCAGCTTGGTTTTGTTGATCATCCGGGGCAGTTAACGATTGTGTTTACTTAATCTTCTGTACGGACATTGCCGAGAATCAAATAGTATAGACAAAAGAAGTTAAAACTTTAAAGATTTTATTTAAATTATTTATAATTATAATTTAGTTTTATTTATACTTAAATTTTAAAATCTTGAATTTAAATATTCATTTTAGAAGTAATTTAAAAAATTTAATTTTAAATAAGATATTATAATTATATATTTAGTTTTAATATTTTGTATAATGTATAAATTATAAAGTAATTTAAATAATTAATGGATTTTTATAATATGTTTTGAAATAATTTAAATGAATAATTATTAACTATAATATAGATGTGATAACAAAATATTATCATAAATAGTGAAATTTTATATAAATTTTAATTAGAATAAAAATGAATGAATAGTAATTGACATTTATTAGAAATTAAATTAAACTTAATCAATCATCAATATTTTCAAGTTCTTGTCTGACCTCTTTGACGCTTTCAAGTAGTCCATATAATTATTATCCTTCACATTGATATGTGTTTTAATATCTTGATTTATTTTTACCGAAATTCAGTTTGAATGAAGAGTATTTTACAATTCCAAAGAATTCTCTGTATCTTATTCTTCCTTCGTCAAGCATGTCTTATGTAGTTACTGAAATCACTTTTGTTCTTTATGTTTTTGGAGTTTTCTTGATTGAATGAGTTTTTTCATAGATTGACATATCACCACTCATTATATAACACCCATGTTTCTTCTTTTTATTCTCGTTAATGTTTTCTTTCTTGCATACCTTACAGTTAAAGTATCTTACATTTTTTCCCATTTTTAAATATAATTATAATTATTAATACAAATTTAATCTAAATATATCATTTGACGAACCTTAAGTTTGAATATTTAATTTAATAGTTTAACAATAATTATCGGACTAGCTACTATTGTATAATAATAAATATATATGAAAAGTAAAATGAATATTTAAATGAAAGATTATTATTAAATTAAGAAGAATCATTCTATATAGTCATCATCTGATTCGTTAGGAGCGTCATGTACTCCAAGATAATAATCTGGTACTTATTATTGTAGTCTTCCTTACATTTACATTGTTACTACTTACTGGTTTGGTTCATGGATTGTATATGATTAGATGTCTTTCCTACACAATGGACAAGTTGATTAGCATTATAGTTACCATCTTTGAAAAGCATACTTCCGCATTATATGGTGTTGCAAGTCTGATTTAATTAAGCTGTTGCTTTTGATATATCTTCTAAGCATACTGGGCAGGTCATATCCTTTCTACATAAGTGTTTTTTAAATTGATCAATCTTTTTGGTTTTGTATCCGCACTCACATTTATGGAAATTAGCTTCTTAGTTAGGCTTGCTGATTGTTTGCTTGCTTATCTTATCAATGATTGTGAATGTTGGAGAATTTGTAAGTTGACATTTGTGTGCTTTCTTCTTGTCATTTCTCATTTGTTTTTTGCATTGATTGCATTCTGCTTGAAGCTTTCTGTTTGTCATTTTATTTTTTTTTTAATTAAAATTATTATAAAAATTTTCCCTTAAGTACCCAAGGAAAAAATTGAATATTCAAATGGATGGTCAATATTTCACAAAAAAATTAATGGTCAAAATTCATGCTAAAAATTAATGGCTAGTAATTGCTGAGACAATAAACATTTCAATCAATTTCTGACCCACTTTTTTATACAATCAGAAACTGATTGCCTTCTCCCCTTAGTCCAATCTTCAGAAGAAGAAAGGTTCAGGCTTCACCACGAGAAGGTGGGAGAAGCTTAGAAGCCCGACTGGAAGTCGATTCCCGAGGGAGGGACAGGCTCCACGTCCAGCCTTGAAGTCTCAGAGGGACTATCTACCTCATGCGAAGTCAAAAAAGGGACTATCTACCTTGAAAGGCTCAGGTGCCGATCTTCCCTGAGTAAAGTTTCAGTTCTAGTGACCCAATAGAACCACGGTTTTATTTATAGCGCAACACCGTGTGGAAATCGCTTATTCTACTCATATGTCAGAGAGTAGTCTGCGTAGTTTGTTATAAAGACCAGTGTCTACGTGGCCTCGCGGTTTTTATGCCCGTTCTAACTGAGAAATGAACGTTTGTTTTTTATGGAAAAAACAGTAAACCCCTCCCTTACCAAAACAAAAAACCCAAACAAAAAAACCCAAACAAAAATCCAAGCCTCCTCCTCCCAAACCCTTATTAAATATAATAAAATAAATAAAATATTATAATATATATATAAATTAAATTAAATTAAAATATTAATAACACTAGGGGTTCCAGTCAGATTCGTTCCTTAACGTGCAACTTCCTCAGCAATTAGCCGACGTCCATTGCATGCCTTAGAACTTGTCTCTTCCCTTCACCCTTCGTGCTTTATAATAATTATATATATATATATAGAAATTAAATTAAATTAAAATATTAATAACACTAGGGGTTCCAGTCAGATTCGTTCCTTAACGTGCAACTTTCTCAGCAATTAGCCGACGTCCATTGCATGCCTTAGAACTTGTCTCTTCCCTTCACCCTTCGTGCTTTATAATAATTATATATATATATCATTACCCTCCCAACCTCCCATGTAATGAATAAATTATTTAAAATAAATCAAGATATAAGACTAAATATTTAACTTGCTCTTAATATATTCGACAATTGGTATTTTATAACTTCATGTATAGATATCCTCATTTCGCTTCAAGTCATGTGCACCTGACCCAAAGACTTACGGTAGAAGAAGTACCTATTTAACCAGATATAATTAGAATGATAATAATAATAAACCGAAATTCCCCAAAACCCTTTAATAAAATAATTTGTAAAATAAATTATTATTAAATATAATAAATATCATATAATCTTATTTAATAAGCCCAAATAACTTTTAATATATAAATTTTTTTATTTTTTATTAAAATAAATTAAATAATAAATATAATATAATATAATATAAATCCAAAAACATTTTTACAGGGTAACGGCCCTATTTTATAAATAGGTTAAAAATTTAGCATTATAAATGAAGTAAGATTAAAATAACTCATGATTATAAAATATGATTATTTTGGGATTTAACTTGAATATTGTACTAATAAAATATATTTTGATTTATATATTTAAATGTTTATGTTTTATATATATATAAAGAATAATAGCCCAAACCCCTAGCTTGATTTTTTAAAAATAATATATATAATTTATTATATAATATAATTTAATATATATATATAATAATATATTATATATAATAATATATTATATATATTTATCATTTAATAATTTTATATATATAACATAAAAAAAAAAAATTTAGTTTTTTTTTTTTTTAAATTAAAATAAATTTTTTTTTTTATATCCCTAAAAAAAATTTAAATATTCATTTTGACAGGGTAACGGCCCTATTTCATAAATAGGTAAAAATTTTGCCTTAAATAGCGGCCTCATTCAAAATAAACTTAAAATTATTATATAAAGTTTACCATGGGTAATATCATCATCATCCTCATCATCATCATCAAGCCCCTTTCTGTTATTGTAATCCAATAACAGACCGGGACTGAGGCTTTTTATTTAAATATAAATTTAATTAAACAGCCTCATTTATAAAATAATAATTTATTATTATAATAAAATATAATTATTTATATTTTATATTTAATTAAATATATATATTTAATTATTTATATATTAATATTTATTTATAAATTATATATTTATTAAAATATATATATATATATATATATAGATATATATATAATTATTAATTAATATTTATAAGGAGGCTTTTAATAGATGATATTATATTTTTTTATATAGTATTTAATTAATAGCCTCCGCCCCGGCCTGTGCTTGGACACATACAGGCAGGGGCAGATGATGATGATGATGATAACGAAGAATTTTACCCGTAGTATTTTTTTATAATTGATAAAATGTTGTTTTTTAACATAAGGCCGCTATTAAGGCATATTTTTACCAATTCATGAAAATAGGGCCGTTACCCTGCTTAAAAAAGTATGGTATGTATGTAAAAAAAAAGTAAAAAAAAAACCCCCGCAAGTCCAAAAAGTTCATAAATTGCCCTATTTAAGCGGCGCAAATTATAATTATTTTACCAAAGTCCCAACATGGAACACCAACTTTGTAACTGTAAAAATGAAGAAATTTTTTAAGAAGCTTTACAAGCTGCCACTTTAGGTAATAGGGTAATAATTATTTTACCCTAACACCTAAAGTCAAAGCTTTGTTGTGTTTATTTATCAAAAGTAATATATGTATGCTCTTCTGTCCTTCAGAAAAAATTATAAAAATTATCAAAGAAAAATTAAAAATTCGAAAAAAAGATCTTACCTAAATCTTATTATAGATTAGGATAAAGATCAGTTCTTTAACTAAAAGAATATAAATTTGATACACTTGGATCACTAAAAGAAGTTTCATACTTTCTTTTAGATGATTTCATACATTTAATAAATCACGATTTAATATAACAAGGGAAAACAAATACCCTTGTATTACCAATAATGGCATCTTTAGGGATCCAAGAAAGCTATAAAGCAATTAATATAAAAATAATTAAAAAATAATGCTAAAAATTAGCATTAAATATAACTGATATATAATATTTTTATATTCCAATGCTTTTATAAGCTACATAAAA
>ARYC01005121.1:0-35614 GCA_000711775.1 Oxytricha trifallax | reverse complement strand
AGTAAATTTATTTAATTTAATCACTCAAAATGCACTTTTGGATCATGTGGGAGAGGTCTGAAGTTTATCTTACTTAACCGCAACTCTATCTCCTCTATTGATATGTCTGATCTTGAGTTTGGTTTTATTATTATTTACTCTGCCATTTGTTTCATTGGTTGAGAGACTCTGTTTCTTTCTATAAATTACTTTATTCTTTGCTTCGCATCTTTCTGGCACCTTGTAGAATAGTAATCGTTGTGAGGCATATCGCACTCTATTATTATTGCTGCTAATGCCCATACATCCCACTAAAAGTCACCATCTCTCCAGTCTTCTCTTTCTGGATAGTACCCTTGAGTTCCCATTACAGTTCCAAGCCTTGATACAACTCTTTAGGCTCTGTTGAAATCGATTATTGCTACTCTTTCTGGTGAAAAGTTTATCATTATATTTTCTGGCTTTAAATCTCTGTGAACAACCTAACTTATGAAGCTCTTTAATACCTTGTATGGTCTGAGTTGCTATTTATCCAAGTTACTTATGATTCCTTTGTTATGAAATCTCTTAGAGTCATTTCATAGAGTGGGAGTCTGAAAGCAACATGATCGTTGGCAAGGAGAACAGCATCTAGCTTGATTAAGTAACTACACTCTTTAAACTTTGCTTGAGTGAGTACTTGATACTCATTTGTAAACTCTATTTAATATTTATCATCACTTAAGAGATAGTTGAGGGATACACCTTGTATGCGTATTGATGATCGTTGATAACTTTCTTATCAAAGGAGTCTTCTATTATAAGGTAGCTTTAAAGAGAAGTATCTAGGTCAATTTAAGCAAGAACCGGTATTTTCTTGTATTGAATCTTGATCATAATTTTTGTTATTTCAGAGGTCATTTGGTTGCGTGCCTTCTTAACGTACTCTAACTCTCTAGCTTATTCAGGTACTACAACCTTAGAATATTCCTTCGCTTTTCTTTTGTTGAGAAACTTTAGCTCAACTTCATGTTTTTCAACTTATATATCTTTCTTGTGAGCCTTTAATAGATGCTACTTCAAGTCTCTTGTAAGAGAGTATTGCTAATGGCACTCAAAGTAATCATACTTTCCATATATTCTATCATGCTTTAAGTATACTGTGGGCTTGGCTTCTCTATGCTCCTTCTTATGTCTGTACCAGCTTGATTTATGAGCAAAATTTCTCTCACATAGCTCACAAAAATAGACTTCTACTTCTGAAGTTTGAATAGGAATTTCATTAATACCTTTCTGCTCCTCTCTATCTCCCACACACTTGTTTGCCATTTATTTTCTATTATTAATTTCTATTTTAATTATTATAGTTAATCTAACAACTATCACACTTTTTAATGCTGCAAAAGGTAAGTCTCATTTAGTTTGATGGAAGTGCTGTTGTTTTTCTTAAAATGTTAGCGCTCATATTTAAATTTGAATTTAAAATTATAAAACTGCCTCTACATATGAAAGTTATATGAGAGCTCTCTAAGCCTACAAGTGTCAAAGGAAGTTTCTAGAGTATTAGAGAAGAAATATGGGTGCTAAGAGACGATCCAGCTCTAAAAATGGGTGAGAAAGTAACCATTTTAACTTTCAATAATAAGTTGATTATAGCACTTACCAATTTAGGAGGTGCTCCTAATTAAGTACGTTCTGTTTAAGGAGGTATTTTGTAATTTTATGATTAAAATTAGGGTGCTCCTAGTTAAGTTCTAGCATTAATTAATGCTCCTAATTAAGTACTAGCATATTAGGAGCTGCTCCTAATTAAGTACGTACCAATTTAAATTTAAAAATATGGAACTATAACAGTAGAAATTGATATCGATCTCTCAAGTTTGAAACCAGTTCTCAAAACCTTCTCCATATCCTGCTTAGAGGTTGACCTCCTATAGGATGCCCATATTTAATAGTAAGTTTTACAGAGGTATATAATTGAAATCAATAAACTTAAATTTGAATATCATTTCTTAGATCTGTAAACAAGATGGAGTCAATGAATGATGTAATGAAAAGAGTGCAAGCACAAGAATTGATTCAGAGATTTAGAAGCAAGGAGGATTTGCACCGCTACCTGGTGCAGCAAGGTAATAAACTCATAGTAACTCATCTTGATTATGTAGTTG
This sequence comes from Oxytricha trifallax, assembly GCA_000711775.1. Classification (NCBI taxonomy): domain Eukaryota; phylum Ciliophora; class Spirotrichea; order Sporadotrichida; family Oxytrichidae; genus Oxytricha; species Oxytricha trifallax. The sequence continues at coordinate 33,488 of ARYC01005121.1, read as the reverse complement.
GTTTGTTCTTGCCAACGATGGAAGGTACCAAAATTTCATTTCTAAGGGCGATACTCTGCGAAGAGAAGAAAGCATTGAAAACTTAAGATGTAAAGTTTGCAGAGATTCCAAACTATCCAGAAATCTCAGTGACTAACTTATATAATGATGCTATGAATGACTCAGAGGTTACGCAGAACCTTCCTACTAAGAAGCAGTTGTCAAATAAACTACCTGAAAGAAACTATTTCTTTGACATAGTTGCAACAATCAAAGGTGATTACTTGAAAGAAATTATTCAAGAATTTCATAAGAAAAGGTACAGCATCTCTTCAGAAGATAAGGACAAACGAGGGATAAAGATAAGTGAGAGCTGGCTATCAGAGCTGCAGAAGCACCTTTATATTTTAAGTAAGATTTGTAGCTTAACTCTTCAGAAAAATCTGGTACTGGCATCTTCTTGATGAAGGAATAGAGCAAGCTTCACAGAGAGCGAAAGTCGCAGACAAAGTATGAAGTTAGCAAGAGACTTTATTCAAATATTTAGCCACCAGAGTCAATGAACATAGATGCTGGAGGTGGCAGTAAGAGAAGAAACCTAGGAGGAGGGAAGTAACAGGAGGAAGAAAAGAAAGAGAAGCCAGCTCCTACCAAAGAATTTTAAATGTGATTTATATATTCATAAACTTAACTATTAAACTTATTTGTATACAATCACTCTCCCATCTTTAGCACTTTGAAGCCAATTAATTATCTACTCTCTTCGCTGAATTTTTAATAAAGTCTACTGTATCGATAGGTAAGTCATGCATCAAGTGGTATAGCAGCAGTTTCTTGTAATGACCTTATAATATACACCAGTAGAACTCAATTCCATTAAACTATGGACTGTAAGGTACGTTTAAAACTGGCGTTATTATAAGTTGTTCATAACTCTTCCTTGTATCTTTAGTCTTATGAACAGAAAGATTATCAACAAACAGTATAATCTCTTATTCAGGGTACTTCTCTCTCAGCTGCTCTAAGAACTTAATATACTGCTCTGTCTTAATAGAGCGAGGATGAATAACATAAGTTTCTAAACCAGCATCCTCGCTAATACCTCCAAGAATTGCCATTGTTTATACCTTGACTTTCTAGTCATATACTTCTATATTACTATGCCTCTTATACCAAGACTTCTAGATGAAAGTGTTGAAGGTAAACACAGCCTCGTCAGCATGAATAAACTTAATAAATTCTATTAGGCTCTCTGCATTTAATTATAAATAAAATTTAAGTTGTTGTTGTCAAATGGCAGAGTGAAATCAATCACTCTCTTGATACGATTTACACCTTTGTAAGAAATACAATTTCGTTTATAAATGTTAGCAACAAACTATGCAGAGATCTTCAACTCAGGGAACTGGCGGTGAAACATAAGAGCTCGTTTGTAAAGAGAGATGTGAGCTCAATACTTCAAGGTTTGTTCATTAATAAGATAGTGAATAAGCTTCTATAGAAACTTTGACTTTATCTAAGGCATAGAATTCAGCTATTATTGCTTTAGTTATACTGTTATAAGGTAGTGGGAGCGAACAGTTGATGGACTCCGCTTTAAGAGCAGTGCAATTGACTTATAATTGAGTACTAGTTTGGCTTATTCACTGTATATATCACATCCATAGCGTAGTTAAAACACTAAATCTATATACTCTTCATCATAAATAGACCCCAAAAACTTGCAATTTTGTCTCGCATTTAATTAATAACTCAAACCCCTAACAAATTCCCCTAAAAATCAAAGCACTTATTTACCTCATTTAGGGGTTTTGATTGCTGCTGGTATTGAGCTCTGTTATTTAAAAGTCTTTCATAATTTTACTAAGAGTTTTAAATTGACAACAGGTTTTCACCAGATAAAAGCTGAGCATTTTACTCGGAAAACTTTCTCTATTAATTTATGTTTGATAGATTTGCACCAACTGCTGATGCCCTGTACATACTTAGCTAACAACAAGATAAGTTAGATAATCAAGTGTTTTAATCATAATATATTTTAATAAATTCCACTTTCTTTCTGGCTTTTAAGTGATTCGTGCTTGGATCCAGAAATTTAGTCCTTTTTGTAACGTCTACTGCGCACTGCAGAAATTACTTGAGTTTTATGTTGATTCATTAATTTTTGGTTCTCGAGGGAACATAGAAGGGCTTATCACAGTCTAAATCAATTAGTTAGGAGACATATTGCCTCCATAATGACAAAATGTCTTTCAAATTACTATTTTAAGATAATTATAAGGTTTAAAGAGGGTTGCCAGTTTGATTTAGTGATGATTTAGAAATATATGAAACACCAACGTTACTTAGCTTGTCATTTTAATAAAACAAAAATAGTTGTATTTACCTAACAGAAATACTTTATTTATGTGATAATATTTATAAATCAAATTTTTAATCATCTTTTCTTGATGATCTATTTCTATTAGATGTCATTGCTGAGTTTATATCAAGCGGAGTATATGAATTTCCAAGCATACTATGATTCAACATTCCAGCATAACATATTTAAACATTTAATTAAAAGCTAATTAATTACATGATAATCTTTGACAATCTGCTTGGATCAATTTAATAGCTATTATTGTTATTGAAGGGATTTTGATTTATCGTTGTCATATTATTGATTTTAGTGATTTGATTAAGCAACATCTGCTTCTGATCTTATTTACTGTAACTAACTGAGTAATTTGGTGTCCTTCTCCCTCTTTAGTTTCATTTGCAAATGCATTAGTATTTTGCTTTGCCATTATTAAAGGATTATAGGATGTCAAATTATGGGATTCGATTGTTGAGTGGGGATGTCTAATTGATGAAGAATCAGATTGTGTTGAGAGAAGTTGGTTTAATTAATTTTAAAGGGATGCCATTTAAGTGGATAAAGGAGGTTTATAAAGTAAAAAATGAATAAAATAAAAAAATTAAATAATTTATTGTACTGTTTAAATCATTTCTTGGATTTTATCTTTTTCTACGTTGCTATGAATTAGAGTGTCTATTAGCTTTAGGATCTATAGTTTGATATCTCTAATTCATTTATATAAATCTGTTGAGGGTCGATTGTTTTTACGAATAGTTTTTGAGATGGGACAGATTCCTATGTTTGTCTGACCAGTAATTGCTGTTTGTTACTGAAAAATTGTAACCCTCATATTCATATAGCTTCATTTGTGTCTTAATAGGTAAGTATTCATAGGAATTTCTCCAATCTATTAGCAATTTGCTAAGGGGCTAACCAATTTTAGACTATAAAAAATGAGTAAACAAAATATATAAGGAAAAAAGATTTAGATGCCAATAGACTTTAAGTTAATAAGAATAGTTTTTAATATATTAATAATAATAATTAATTTAAAAAAGTTTTAATAAAATATGTATAGATTGTCAAGACGATGTTAGCATATAACTGCTCAAAGGAGTTGAAGATTCTGGCATCATTTACATCAGATTTTAATGATAAAATAGCTAGGTGGGAAATCCACCTCTACTATTTTGCTGCTCTAGCAAGGCCCTATTATGATTGTTAACTCGAATAGTAGAGGGACTTATCGATGGTGATCTGTCATTATTAGCCATTAAATCTCTGAAATTGTTTGAAGTTATGATTTCAGATGGTTCTTAAACTGTATGATAACCACCAGTACTCTCAGCTCTCCTCTTTATTCTGCTATTTTCAGCATTTCTAGCATTTTTGCGTTAAATAGTTGAATATCTCTCCATATCCAATATACCATCTACAATTTTTAGTCGGTTACTGACTGCCTCCTCTTGCTTGCTGTTCTTTATTCTGTTTTACTTTCTCAGCACCACTAAGATTTTTTAAGTTTGGTTGTCTTCTCAGAAAATATGAAGGATCGTATTTTGTGGAACGGGGATCTACTATGCTATCACCACCACTTTTCACATGTTTCTTTAGGAGCAAGTAATAAGTAGTAGTAATGTGATTGTGCTTGTTTGCTTTCAGGCATTTCTTTGCGTAATCAGATTTATATCATATTGCTTTAAGCTTTCTAAAATTTCTGGATCTATAGGAACAGGATCTATTCCTACAATATTACTTTAAGAATGATATTTAGTACATCATAAAATATGCTAATACAACAATCAAACACATTAACTTCATGATTAATTTAGCAATCATATTTAATAGCTAAATTTTATTTTTAAAAAAAATCCAATTTATAAAATATGAAAAAATAACTTTTCAATCTTTTCTTATAAATAAATTGCTTTAATTTTCTTTTCAAATAATTACTGAAATTTCTTTTCTCAATTAATCGTATATGTTGTGCTTTAACTGTTTATTTATATATTTACTTAATTTTATAATTGAATTTAACCTAAAAATGGTTCCTCCAAAGTTATCATCGCATTTTACCAAGTTGAACAAAGAATGTTTCCTAATATCTTCAATTTTATATCTCTTCTCTGGATCAGTGTTCAAAATGTTTTAAATTATATCTTTAGCTTCATTTGAAATGAAATTAGAAAGTTGAAAATCCGCATTCAATATCTTCTTGTACAAATTTGAAGTATTTTGGATCTTAAAATGGAAAATATCCACACACCAAAGCAAATAAAATTACTCCATATGACCAAATATCAACGTTAGTTCCATGATATTTCTTCCCAACAATCATCTCAGGTGCTGCATAGCAGGGAGATCCACATGCTGTTTTTAGAAGTTGACTTGTCTTATAGGTGTTACTAAGACCAAAATCCACTAATTTGATTCCTTTATCGTAATCAAGTAATAAATTCTCTGGCTTTAAATCTCTATGCACAACATTCAGTCTCGAAATATACTCTACACCAGCTATGATCTACTGGAAGAATTTACATGCTTCTTTTTCTTTGACTTTAAAATGCTAAACGATGTAGTCAAATAACTCTCCACCTGAGGCGAATTCCATGATTAAGTAAAGTTTCCGTTAAGTCTCAATAATTTCATAGAGCTGTACCACATTTGGATGTCTGACTATTTTAAGAATGTGAATTTCAAGTGACACTCTTTCCACATCTGCTACATCTATTATCTTGCTTTTCTCAAGAATCTTCACAGCTACCTGAAATAAATTTGTAAATAAATTTGATATTTGATTATTGAAATTTCTTGCTTTCTCGTTAGTGATAATGTGAGTGCCTAATTTGACTTTACCAAAGTTTCCCTCTCCAATTGATTTGCCTAAAATATACTAGCCGATCGTTTTTACTTTTGATTATCCCTGAACACCTTGACCATTATTATTTGCTTATTATTGCCAATAAAATAAACGATACTACAAATTTTACTTCGAAATTTAGATTTTTTTTCAAATTATATTATTTAAATTTAATTTATTTAACAGCACTTATACTTTAAATCAAATTTGTCTTAAAAAAGCTAATAAGACATTTTTTTATCCTCAGACTTAAGATCGAGCTCTAAATTTCATTTTAACATTAAATAATTGTCATAATATTATTTATTGTGAAGTAAATCTGTTATAAATAATAATATATAAAATAAATATTTACTTTTTAGATTAATTCCTATTTTAATAATATTAATTCTTAATCTTTTTCTAGTTTTAATTAACAAATTTTTCAGCTTTATTTTCTCTATAAAATTTATATTTTCTAAATATTACTAGGAATTGATGCTAAAGCTGATTATCATATTATTTCGTGTTTATTAAAGAATTGAATAAAGATTATATTATTTTTAAGTGATAGAGAATTTTAAATCTTATATATATATATATACTTAATAAGTAATTTTTGCAACAAGAATTTAATTCCATTTTAAATCTTTCTTTTTATGTAAATATATCTAGAATTATTCTTTATTAATATTAATTTATAATAAGAATTTTATAATTTAATATTAATAATGATGAGTGAAAAGTTATGATGAAGAAGACGACGATGATGAACATTCATTAAATTTTGTAAGTTACATTTTTTATATCCATCAACTTTTTAAAAAGCATTACTAGTATAGGAGGGGGCACTAACTTAGTTTACTGGACACTTCGCAGAGGAGCAGAAAGAATACGGAAATACCTGTGTACTTGAGCAGATGGCAGAAAATACGAGGGAGATTGGTTCAATGACAAAGCTGTTTCCAATTTTCCATTTTGTATTTATTTAGAAATATTTAATTAAATCCTAAATGAATTCTTACAAACTTATATTTTTCCTATTATTTTTCATAAATGTCTAGAGGTAATTAAAAATTACGAATGTAAATGTTATAGCTTTTTTAGCTAAACACTTTTCAAGATTTAATGATGAAAATGTAACTTGAGGGAATTTTATTAGAGAAATGATTTATTTACAGACATTTAAATGAATAAAATATCAATATATATGTTAATAATTATTATATTGAGGCACATAACTTAGTAAATTATTTTAATATTTTTATTATTAAAACTACTTGTTAGTACTGTACGGAAATTTAACTAAGTAGAATATTTTGAATTTCTTTAAATTCTGATTGTAAAAAAATAATTTAATATGCTGGTTTAGAATGCTGTGATAGCGGCTGCTTTATTTTAATTAGACATTAACTTTCTTAAGTTTGTTGATATAATTATTAATTTAAAATAATTTAATGAATTAATTTTAAAACAATTAATTAAAACTTCATTCTTATATTTATTTTACTTAACTTATTGTGCTATTTATTTTTGAATTATATATAATTTTTACATTTGCAACAGTAGACAAAGGACTTCGCTAAAGCCATAGACAATTTGCATAAAATCCTGACAAACGAGGAGAAATTTGCAGAGATAAACAATGCATTTTTGATGCCATTGACACTGATAACTCATGTACTTTAGAGCGTGAAGAAGTGGAATCTTTCATTATGGGTTTACTAAGGGGAAGTGCACACAGATGAAAATAGTTTAAATAATTAAGACTTCGAAGTAAGACATCGCATAGTATTGGCACTATTGGATGAGAATGAAAGTGGAGAGATCACTCTGGATGAGCTGGGTAAATTCTTAAGGGGGTTGTTCAAGGAATAGATCAAGGAGTTGCAGGAGCAACTGGAGAGATAAACTCAAGAGTTACAGTTAATTCTTGCTGTAGCAATAGTAAAATTATAGTCTTTAGAATAAGAAATATCGCGATGATAATGATGATATGCAAAGAATGTATTATAGTAAGAGTTTTTAGTTTATCTTTTAATTTTTGACTTTTCTCATTAATGCTTTCATAAGATAAAGTTTGAGAAGATAAAGAAACTTAATTTTACTTTTATGATTAAATTTTAACTTTAAAAATGGACAAATCCAAAGAAAATAAAGCATTAGATTCTATGACTGATAAAGTATCTGAGAAAGGTGGTGCCTCTGGATTAAATGTACATAATTAATTCATTTATAAATTAAATATTTTTAGCAACTAAAGAATATGGGACAGAGTGAGCAGGAGAAGCCAAGCCTTCAACTAATGACTAGAAATTGCTCTCTTAGTAATTTGTTAGATTTTATCTTTAATTTTGTGACAATAACCTTTCTAGAATCTTTAAAAACAAATTAATATTATATTTAATCAATTATAGAATGAAACTTATTAATATTAGAATGTTTCAGTGCATAAAGTTGTGAAAGCTTATTAAAATAATGATGGTGATATGGATAAAACAATCAATGAACTCATAAGAACTTATTGAACTTTAAATTATATTTCTAATTTCTTAATTTTAGCTAATTGTAATTAAGATTAACTCATAAATTTTGCAATAAATTCTATCAGAATATTGAATTCTGAAATAATACTATGAATAAAATGAATAATATAGTATTATAATTAAACAAAATAGATATTGAATTAAATTAATTGATTTTTTTAATGGGATGTCACTGTTTTAAGAGTTAGTAGCCCTACCCAGACAACACAAATAACTATACTGTACTGCTACAACATACTTTAACACAGAATTTTCCTTATAAAAGTGTATCTACAATTAGAGACATGAAACTCATATACATGAATCTAATAGTCTGAGACTACCAATATCAAAAAGAATTGTAATATTCTCTCTTGTATTAGTTTATTTACAGAATATAAAATGATTCTTTGAATGTATAAATTTGTGATCAGAATGTACTAATTCTTTCAAATATAGTGATACTAAGTTAGAGTTCCAGTCGAAGTATAATAGGAGTGATCAACTCAGATTAATCTCTAAAGCAAGCTCAGGTAAAATTGTTTTCTATTTACAATTTATATTATTTTTGCAGTGGCTTAAATACATAAAGAAAGAACTATCATCATTTAATGATGAAGTAGACTGGGCCTATCATTTATTAACTTACATAAAAGCAAGTTTCATAAATTGACAAAATTTAATTAGTAACCTATAAGCTGCTCTCTGATTTCTTCTGGGCATAGTATTAAGAATCTTAAATGACTAGTCCTGCATTATTAAAACTAAAAAGCCAAAAATAAGAGCAGAATTAAAATCAATTGCTCTCACAAGAGAATAAATCTGTTTTTCTTCTCATCAAAACTGATAAATTCTTAGAAAAATAGACATACAATTATGAGTCCAGCCAGACCCCGTAAAGAATTTCAGCTAGTAATTAGACCTTAAAGTTCAAGATCAGAAATCACTCTTTAATCATCATAAAAGTGTAAAATTGGCTTTATAATCACAAATTATTGATGAAAATGGTTAAGATGCTCTTAGATTAAGTTCAAAGTTCAATTGAAGATTATTAATAATTAGAGATTAAATTTCTGATAATTAATCACATCCGCTGCATAAACTAATCAAGAGATTTGACAATTTGTTCTTTCATTAATAGCTCCTTAGATAGAGAGAACTAATTAGAAATTTTTTAGTAAAGATAGCAAGGAAGTAATGAATAGAATAGTAAGAGAAGTTTAGAGTTTTGTTCGAATTTTGTTCTTTGCGTCAATTAAATTCTATCAAATTGAACTTAAACCGAGTGATATCAGGAAGGATCTTATTATCAACATGCTAACTTCAGTGATAATCCACAAATTCTCTAGTGCTAATAAAAATACTATCAGTTCATTATTAAAATTAATTTTTAAATTATTGAATGAAAGATTAAGCCTACTCGACTATAATGAATTAAATTCTTTAGGGGAATCAAGATCGAGTAAAAGCAATTTAAAAGAACATGAGCAAGTATAAATTCAAGATAAATTTAGACACGTTAGGTGTGAGTAAGTATTTCTAGTTTAGCTCCACTTTTCGAGATTTGATATCAACCTAGTCAGAGTCAACACTTTCCACTTTTAAAATCAACTCCAAACTGAGCCCCTACAAACAATAGGATTTGACAGACTTAAGTAGCATAACAATCAAAGAGGAGCTTTATAGTTCGCCTACAAGAACTAAATCTCAAACTTTCATGAAAAAGCGAAAGAATTCTTATTCAAGAGATAATCACAAACCTTTTGAGAAAACCATAGAAGCTCTAAAAGAAATTTTAGATATAAATTTTTCAATGAAAAAACTGGAGTTTATCTACTAAGTATTTAACAGTTTAATGATTGGAGAAATTGATGAGTTTTGGGATTAAGTCACTAATTTACATCCAAGAAAGTTAGAAATTGATTACGAAAATTTGAATGGCATTGCCATCTATGTAGCGCTTAAGGCAGCTATTCCCATACTTATAATCGACATCATTGAAAACTTTGTTGATAACACAATTCTCAATACAAATAGGGCTTTTTAGATGACAGTGTTACATAGTGCTATGACTTTCATTGAAGAAAATTTCCCTAATTATTATGAATAGAAAGATAAAAAGAATCCTCTAAAAGGGTTTAATTATTATTCTATATTCAAATATTATAAAGTTATATAATTAAAGAGAATTTCACTCCTAAATTTATCACAAGTGAAAGTGTATTGCTTAGTCCAAGAAGTATGGGTGCTTCGGCTTAATTATCAAAATTAGGTCAAAGTTTTAATTAAGTTCAAACCAGACTTTGTAAGGGCATGATGATCATCTACATTTTGATCCCAAGAGAGATGATGAGCTTTTTAAATCAAATATATTATTTTATCAGATCTTAACTTAAAGAAATAATATTTGTGTTTGCTTTGCACTTTTTTTTATAAACAACTGAACTTCTTTTCTTTATGGAGGAGGTGACTCTGGATAGTAAGAGCAAAAAAGAGGGAGATTCCAAGTAAAGAAGAAAAAGTTCTGAATGCGAGATTAGTTAGAGAAAACAATCATCTTTCATTGAGGTTGATAGAAAAACGAGTTCAAATTAAACCAATAATTATCAAAAGACTCAATGCAATATTCACCCAAATGCTGCTAAAACTATTCATAAATGCTCCACTAGAAGTTACATCTTTTATCTTTTATTGGACTGCATATAATTAGTCGCACTAATATTTTATCAATCGTTATTAATTTGTATACTTTAGTTATGTTGTTAAAGTTATAATCGTCACCCAAGTGATAATAACTTTGGGAATGACAGATAGACTTATAATCACTATATGCTAACAAATGATAAACTTTAAGAAAATGATAGGGCACCACATTTCTCACCTTAGTCGCATAAGCAATAGCTGTCGAATCTGAATATTTACTCTGATTTTGACAGATTAATCAATAGAAAAAATTCATTAACCTTAAATATTTATAAATTTTTGGGAGTTTTATTAGATTCCTTTATTTAATTTAATGTTTAAATACAATTAATACCAAAACCAAGATAAATTCAATAACTAAACTTAAAAATATGAAAATCACGTACTTTATGATAAAGATTAATATGATGAAAACGATAAATAAATATAAGAGTAGGATGTCAAGTCTTTTGAGATTTAAGATAGTCCAAATAATTTAATAGAAGAAGTGGTGAATAGAAGTATTAATTATGATGAAAACACAAAAATCATTATAAGCCTAAGAATGAAAAAAATGCTCAATTTTAATAAGTTTAATATACTTAATAAGTATGATTTGATTTCATTAGTTCTTTGATTTGTTAATAATGCGTTTAATTCTAAATTTAAATATTAATAGTATATTAATAATCAATTACTGAACACCTGCTGTATCATACTTTTGTTTATCATTTCTCCATTCTTTTTGGACTTCTCTATTGTAGTCACATACCTCCCCATTTAGCTCATCAAGATACTACTTAATAATAACTTTAAGGTTTGGCTGAACTAATGATTTGTCTCTATCATGATTCAGGTAGAAATATCCTTTGAAGAACCATCCCTCTGGAAGCATCTGACTCACAAATTTATCCTTGAACATTTCAATTTCTTCTCCTGTTATGGTTTTTATCGTTTTTAGTGTTCTCTTTTTATGAAGTTGTGATCTGCAAGTCTTCATCACTTCTTTTATGAGGGCTTCATTCAAATTCTTGCCATAAATAAGCAATCCTAACTCTTCAGGTTTGAGTCTGTTGTTTTAATTTTTCATTGGCTTAAGAGAGAGTTCGTTAAAGATGCAAATTAACTCGTAATCTTGCTCTTCTTCCTTGCCTTCAACCATCACATACCCTCTGATATTAAATATTAATACAATATTTAATCCTGATTCTTTCCATATATAGATCATTTGAACCTACTCTGCTCTTTGCAATATCCATTTCTTCCTGAAGCAATCTTTCTGGTTCTAAGTCAGCTTCAATTTGCTTTTGCTTCTTTAATTCTCTTTCCATTTTCTCTATTCCACCTTATTCATATTTTCCATTTGCTTCTTTTAATAGTTTTCCTTATCTTCCTATTCTCTAGCTTTCTCTTCCTGTGCCTGTAGGAAATTGTCAAGTATCTATTAAGTAGAATTTATTGGGGTATTCAAAGCCATCATAATTAATGGTTTATTGCAGTAGTTCTTCTTTGAATGGATATCTTTACTGGAAGTAACCCCCAACAACTGTTTTCTCCTGGAAATAGGCGCTTTTGCTATCTTTCTCAAAACCATAGAAGTACTTGTTGTATAAAATGTTTAACTTATCGTGATTATTCAGTATAATCTTTCTTAAATCATCTAACTTAAAAGTTCTGCTTTAAGTGAGAAGAATATTTCACTCGATATTAGCATTTTCTAGGTATTTTTTTATAATTTGTAGTTCATTAGGATTTACATTAGATTTTTCAAAAATTACTGCTTAAGTGACTCCTTTCATGGAATTTTCAATAAGAAATTGGAAAGTATTTCTGTTTTTATTCATGTAAAAATTGCGAGCATGAACTTTAGTGATAATGAATCGAATTTCGAAAAGCTCTGAATATTCTTGAATCTTTTTCAATTCAAAGATGACTTTTTTTCAAATGGTTATAACTAAGTAGAACTGAAAAAATTACTTTATTTTCAGCTTCGCTTTGTTTGAATTACAAGAAATATTATATTCACAAAATTATCTGATCTATTATATACTATGTTTATGCTAATTTAATTGTATTATTTCTAATGAATTAACTCATAGCCTGAATAAACTTCTAGGTACTAAATTTAATAGTATCTTGAACAGTTGGCATCTTAAAAGCAACTGCCCTTAAGCCTTCATTGTTAAATTATTTAGCCAAATACTCAGCCAGCTTGCCCTTTCCACTCCCTGGTATTCCACTTATTATGATGACATTTTTTTAATTTTAATTTAAGGTGTTCAGAATTTGTATCTTTAACTTATCAATAAACATCTATGCATAGTTTCCATAGGGTATTTTACTTCCTGATACACTTTTAAAAATATTAATCATACTAAATTTAGCATTTTAAAATGATAGATTTGTTTGTCTATTTTATGAAAAGAAGAGAATGATATAAATTCTTTGCTTCTAACTAGGTTAAATTCTCCAATAGATTAAAATTCGAACAATTCTCTATAATGAGCTTCTTGAGATGAGAAGTTCAAATAGTTACAACTCATAAATTTATTATATTTCTTGTTTATTTCATACTTCTTGAATGACACCGAGTTTTGAATAAAATCACAAGTTTAGTGTTTCTTTTCAATTTTTAGAGTGTCTGGATATTTTGATTATTGGATTTGTTGTAGAAGTTTGAATTTCTCGTTAAATATTGCTTGAGTAATTTTTATGAAAAAAAGTATCACCACAAAGTATATTAGCTGGAAGAGTATGTTACTATCTTGACTTCACTTCCATCCAATATCCATCACCCACATAATAAATAATTTAATTAAAAAATTGTTACATTTCTAATTAATTATTTTAACCACGTAAAAATTAATGTGTTCAATATCAACGTAAGAAAGTACAAACGAATTGAGTTTCTGATCAACGAATATAAAGCCATTTTCATAGAACACAAGTTTACCTAATAAATTTATGTCTGAGAATAATTCGCCTAATGATTCTTTAACTGGCTTAAATCCTTGCAAAATCTAAAAATAATTCTATCTATCACCTAGCTATTCAGATTGAAGATTCTTTTCAGTTTGAATGTGAGTAGGTAGGAACTCATAGTGTTTGTATGAAGTGTACCAAAATTCAAGGTTAGGCACATGCTTAGAAATGTTAATGAAAGTTTCTCTGTCAAGTGAGAGGTAAGTATCTCCGAAAACAATAGCACCTAGGTCGCTCTAGTCATGTGGACTTGTGATATTACTCAATTGCATCCAGATATTTATAAGTTTTTTATCTAAGGTTTGCATGGGTACCTCCTCACCAAAGGTGTTATAAGCTTTGATTACTAGAGTGAAGTTATCTTTGCCATTTTTAAGCAATTTATTCAAATCTTGTTAGACACTGAGAGATAAAAATAACTTAAAAAATTACTTGTAAAATGTTAATTTATTTATTGTTTGGGGGATTTGAATATTTAATTGAATGAACTTTGCAAACTGGCCATATGAAGCAGACTGAGCTTCGTCATTAGTAATCTGATGTCTAATAAATTGCTAACTAATATTTCATTATATAACAATAAATTATTAAATATTTTAGAATGTGAGTATGAGTGAGACATAAGCATTGAAGAACACCTTGGTATTGAGTTCATTGAGTTTTCCATTTGAATTGCTTCTCCTCTCTTCTTCATCATCGCTGAAGTAATATCTTCATGTAATGTTAAGACAAATTACTCAAGAAGAAAGTCCTTGCATACCTAATATTTGTGTTCTTTTCTGTGAATTCAAAAGTAAAATGCAACACTGAATCTTTATCGTCCACTTAATTGCACTTATACAGCCTCTCCTCTTTGTTGCTTAACTCTTTGTAAGGTTTATTAGTGCTAGTGCCATATAATGCTCTGATGAGTGGAAGCCCATCATCTTCTAAGCTAGGGCAGTGAGTGCCTTTGCGAGTAAGCAAACTGAACTCATAGCGAAGCCAAAACCCATCAATCAAGTCTTATTCAGTTCTCTCTAACCTCTTGAGTGGTGTGTCTTTGTTAATTGTGAAGAAATTGTCGTAGCAGTGTTAGTTAAATCTGTCAACTTCATTAAACACTATTCTCAACGTAGCGAAGTAGTCATACTCCACATACATCTATATCATCTCCTTTCTCAAATTATGGAATTAATGCTTCAAAGTGAAGAATCAATTTCCAACCACTAAGAGAAATATTCATAATTTTTTTGAAATAAACTGAATTTAAATTAAAAATGTATTAAGAAATAAGAATATGAAAACATATCTGATCAGAAGGTGTAGTGCCATTCATTTAAGATGTAAATTACAAAAAACATATCTAAGAAATTAGTTTTACAGGGGTGGCACCAAAATTGATTGAGTAGTCAACTGAAGACTAAGAAAAACACAAGAAAAATTACACTCACGCTAATGGAGCTAAGTATGAAGGAGAATGGAAAAATGATAATGCTTTTTTGTAGATTTCCATTTTTGATTATTACATTTACTATTGCTATTATTATTTATAAATTTGAATTTAAATTTCAACTTATTTCAAAAGAATTATGATTGATTAAACCTTTTTTATAACTTACCATCTAACCCGTAGGCTTAGATGAGTAGCCACTTTTCAATTAGTTAAGACTCATTTGGGATATAATCGTTGTTTGTTAATTTTCTCACTGGCATTCCAATTGCTTTCTTATCATGAATCATTTCATAGAACTTCGCAACTTTAAAATAATCACTTCTTATTTTTACTTAATATAATTGATTGAACCTTGATGACTTCTTGTCTTTCTGACTCATTTTTATTAGCTTTGGTGATAGTGTAAATGTTGCAATTAGTGAGTAAAGTTATCAAGTTTGATAGTTCCTTGAAACCTGAAGAGTTAGTAAATGCCTAGAAAGAGTCCTTGGATATAACGAAGAAAGATTCGGAGTAGCAGTCTTAAGGAGTGGGACAGTTTATATTTGAAGAGGAAAGGTTAAACAGCAACCAATTTCATAATTTCTTCATCTCCTCATCATAAAAATATAAATTATATACTAGATTTTAATCATGGAAAGTGTCCATACCTGAATCATAGAATTAATGAGTAAAATAAAGTGTGTACACCAATTGCGAGTAGAATGGCATCAATATTGAGTTTTTGGCAGAGGGTTTGTAGTTTTATTACTCTGTTTCTGAAATACTTGTAGAAGTAAAGTTTTGTATAGTGAGATTGCTCTGACCGACAACCTGTCTGAGTGAACATTTTAAATTGAAATCATAAATATAATGTAATTTATATTTATATTTTATATAAATTATAATTAATGATAAAGATATATAATTTAATTACATAATCAAATAAATATTAGATTTAAGCAATATTGCGCTTAATTTAAATAATGATTTTTCAATATCTTAAGCATTTCTTCCTTAATTCTGTCATGATAATATGTATAAAATATTTAATTTAAATTAAAATTTCAATAGTATAATCATAGAAAAATGTAATATTCATTTTAAATATTGAATAGAAACATCTGTTTTTATAATTAGATAAGTTAAATTATATTAAATTATAATTGAAATGATAATCAAAAAACTGTCCTAAGCTGCTACATCTTATACTGATTACTAAGGAAGTTCAAATGACTCATTGATCGCTTCATTTATGGATTATTTCTCCAGAAAAACTCCTGTTATTCCACTTACTGGAATAGCCTTGTTCGTTGAGTGATTTCAAGTCTTTTTCTGTTTTTTCTTTCTCCTCTATTCTTTTCATCTAATTAAATGTAAAACATATATCTAATAATGATACTTACCATTAAACTCTCTATATTTACCAGATTATCTGTGATTTTTAGTGGTTTTTCAATTGAAAACAAAAACTGTCGTTTCTAACTGTAACTGGTTTTCACCCCCAAAACCCCTGCTCATTAATTTCTTTTTGGATTTTTCAAAGCATTCATAACGAGAATGTGACCATTAGATTTCTTGGGCATTCCAAATCTTTAAGAAGCTTCTTTTATTATGTCAGTTGTTTCTGAGTGAGTTTGGTTGGTACATTTGTTTATTTTAAAATTATTATACTAAGTGACAGTTTTAAGCTAAGGATTCATATGTTTTATAAGGACTTAACTGTTTCATACTATTCTTATTATTGCCAGAACATTATTGACTTATTAATTCAAGATATTAATAAGTTATCATGCATAAAATTAAAGTTGACGAATAGTGTTTTTTATCTCTATTCTAAGTCTTTATATTTTATCTTGTTATTAACTTGCACTCTAGAACTTGAATTTATTGAATTTAGCATTAATAGATTTCCTATATGAATCCACTTTATCCTACAAGCTCATTTGACTCTCACTTCTCCTCTACATTTTAAAGAAATTTCTCTTTTTACTATTCAACATGATTTAGTTTAAACTGGTTGGGCTTATCTAGCCAAGCTGTTAAGTTAAGTAAAAGTTATTATTAACTATGGGATTTGTATTGTTTATTAATTTGAAGACGCTGACATATTGCTCTTCTGGTTACTTAAAATATCTTGAAGAGTGCTCATGCTCTAATTTACTTGCGACTTTTTATAGGATGGACTTTGTTATTACTGCATTTCCTAATCAAAAAGAGTACAATCTAGTACGAGAAAATATTTCAAAGTGCAACCAGATAGAAATATCAGCAGCTCATGTTACTTCAAGAAATTATTAAAATTATCAACTTGTTCTGCGCAGATATCAGCTATACTAACGTATCTTCAGAAATTACAATATAAGATTTACAATTCAATATATTTTTACAGTTTAAGCATAGTAAGTTGTGTTTTGCTTATCATTCTCTATTATCTTTTTAATTTTTATTAACTCTCAAGCATTCTATAGTATCTTTCTCTCTCAGAATAGTTTTTGTCAATATAAGCAATCGATTGTGAAGACTCGCTTAATTTAATAAATATTCAAAACCACCTTCTCTAATTTAGAGTATAAGGAAGTTAAAAATGAAAAGACATTAAATGAATGAAGTCCAAAAGAACATAGTCTTATTTTTTCAATGAGAGATAAATGAACAAAGAATAACTGCTTATTTAAATTTTGCAAGTTTTTATTGAGATATATAAAAAGTACCTTAATTAACTATCTGAATATTGCGTCCAATGATTTAACTTAAAACAATCTTACCAATCTGCAAATATGTGAGATGAGCGAGAGAGGGGAAGCAAATTAAGCTCTAATGATCTTTCTAAAGTAAGATTAAGTCTTGCCTTACTTATAATGATTGAATTAGGCGAAGGACTGATATTTAAGACAAGATTAAGCAGAGGACAATAAATTTTCAATGCACTAATCAAGGAAGCACTATGACAGCTTGAATTAAGATGATTAATAAGGGTGTGCAATATAAAGAATAAGTGAAAAAATAGGTTTCTTAGAAATGCATAATCGATATATTAGATAGATTTAACTAGTAATAGGGATGACATTTGTACTATGATGACTCAAGTCAAATCTTCCTTTTCTGTTGTTTTAGATACTTTCGATACTTCATCAAAAGCCTCAATAAAATCCTAGGTAATTCATTTCTTAAAATTTTAAAATTAGCAAATTGAGAAAATGCTGTTTCCTCTTTAAAAGCTAAAATTTGGAACCAAGCATTTCAAGGCTTGGACTATGTTTCGGATAAAATGAATTGCTAGAGCTTATTTTTTTTCATTTTTATAGAACTGTAATTTTTATTTCTTTTTCCAATTTCCTCTATTATCATTCATTCACATTAATATTTTAGATTTTTTAAATATTTCATACACCTTTTATATTTAGTTTCTAAATATTCTTATGTTTTAGTTTTTTCTTTTATTAACTTATAAGTTATCCACTATAATAATTTAATTTTTAAAGTTCTTATCACAAATATTTTTCGAGAACTAAACATATCATTTATTTATCATAGAGTCTGTATGAATATCAAAATTATTGAAATCTTTATTTTTACTTACTCTACTAAGAATGTATTATTTTTAATCTTACCTCTTAAATTAAAAGATTATATGTTGCTCTACCTCATTTACTAGGACCTCAATATAAATATATTGATTTTAAACACAGCCTCATAAGCATGAATGTATTAAATATTTTGTAAAACTCTTTGCATTTAATCCAATATATAATTTTATTTTGTATTATAAAATGGAACATTGAAGTTAATTACTAACAATTAATTTTACTATCTTATAATTTATTTTTTTTAATTTAATTAATGGATTTAGATTAAGCAGAGATGTTACTCTTAGTTAAACGATATATGGAACATATAGCTTTGTATGCGATAGAGAGAGAAATTAGCCCAGTATTTGATAGTACTATCATAAATGATATAATCATTATGATGGCACAATATTTTTAGGGGTGTCATATGCTTAGAATTCTGTTATGATCTCTTTAAATTCAATGCAAATAGAGCGACACTTTACAGTGGTATAAGATTAAGGGTGTAACCTTGCTATAGACGTGTAATTAAGATTAGATTTGATTTAATTACAATAATCATCCATATCTTAACTAAAATAGGAAATCTTTATATTAACTGGCCACAAAACCTCTCATATACCACTTAAATTATTAGTATCTAAAACATAAACCCTTTTAAAACCATATTATATTATGCCTAAATTGTATATTTTTTTTATAAAAAAATTCATTCAAACTCCTTAAAATTATTTTGGGGTTTGATTATACTAACTTAATAAAGTACTATTCTTATCATCCCTGGAAAGTTTGCTCAGTGATCCCTCAAGTCTTTAAACTTACTTCTGCACAGCGATTACTATTTTTTAAATTCTTTTCAACCAAGTGTTAATTTAAGCTGAAGATAGATCCATTCCTCAACTTTTAATGATTACGGTTTTTTTCAATTTTAAGAACAATATACATCATAATGAATTTATAAATAATGAATAATTACATTTGTGGTACCTGTTTAAATTTTTTATATAAAAAAAGGTTATTTGCTTTAATTTAATTTAAAAGTAGAACTTCATCTGCACTAAATCGGATAAAATTTAACTAGACTTGGAGTCTTTAAAAAAATCTAACTATTTCATTGCTTTAAAAGAAAGCTAAAAGATTATTCAATAGTTTTAGGATACTATATTAACATAATATATGATAGCTTTGTAGAAACGATGCAATAAATATCTTTGGATTGAATTAAACGTATATTTATTATAAATAAGGATTTTTATTATTCACTAATAAATATTATATATTCAGGACCATTTTAATATATAACATAAAAGGAATCAACTATAAATTAAATTTTACGATCATTGAGCTATTATAATTTTTTATTACAAAATTAAAAACCCGCGTCATAGGAGACATTCTAAAATCATACTCTTATTTAAAGTTTAAGCCCTGTTCTATGCATCCGTAACTTCAATTAATCTTATTTGCACTATCTTGTTAATTTCTAATGGCTAACTCTGATCTCTCCTTCTTATATGTGCTAGATATCTATAAATAAGTAAAAGCTTACAAAAAAACTAAATGATATAAATTTATAAAATAAATAATTTTAATTAAGTTTTAACAGTAAATCACTTTTTTCTCTAATTCGTATTTTTTAGGAATGCATTCGATTTGGAAAATTAATTAATTTATAATTACCTTAAGTTATAATTATGAGAAATGTCTTGATACCCTATCAATATTATACTCTTAGGATAGCGCATTATAAATGGAACGTAGATGTTATTGCTAAAAATGATTTTCTAATTGGTGAAGCGAGAAAAACCTCTTTTACTCTTTTTGGGGTTTTATAACTCAAAATAAAAATATCTCGCTATGTGGAATAACTCAGTAATATTACTAATAGCAAAGTCCAACTAAATTGCGGGATATATCTTAGAATCTACTTTATTGAGAATGAATTTGATAACTGACATGATTTTAATATTAATTTAATTTTAATTTTAATTCATTTTTCATATCGAATATATTCCTACAATTATGATATCTGTTTTAATTATAGGTGGATATGGTAACCAACTTGTCGTGAGTCGACTAAGCTTCAAATTTAGCTTTCTACAACATGAGAGTAAGTAGTGAATTATCAGGTTCTATTTGCTAGGATGAAGGTTTATGCTGATTAGGATTTAACTGTTTAGATGAGCTTTCTGGCTAGAATTCTTGTTTCCTAGGCAAAAGAGAGGCGGGCGATGAAGGCTCTCAGCATATAAAATAAAAAAAAGTCTGGATCAATAAAAAAAATAAGATATTTTCTCCCGCACCGTATTTGGGTACTTAATCTTTCTCAACGAAAGGACAGAGAATAAAATCTCATCAGCAGCAGGTTTTGGATTTATTTACGTTTTTCACCACTCCTTTCAAAAACTGGAACTCAACGTGCTTGGCTCATTTTACTTTGTTGGGACATCCCGATTATCAAGAATAAAAATAATCGTGTAAGCGAGATGAGTTTTTTTTCTGAGTTTTATGTCTTCATGATGATAAATAATAGAAAAAATAGATGAATGTAGAAATTAAATTAACAATAATTATAATATTTATAAGATTAATAAAAATGGATATGTGCAATAAAAAGTATTGTCTTCCTCTTCATAATAATCATGTTCATTTTCAAAGAGTTCTTCTAAGTCTGCTCTCTCTCTGTCACTTTGTGAAGTTCCTGTCATCGCCCTCCGTGGGCTTACTAGGTAGGACCACTATTAAGAAATATTAAAGATATCTTTTTTGAAACTTACATTTTTATTAAGTGAACAGTCTTCACCTGAGTCAGATGATTTAGAATACTTTTTACTCTATTAAGTTTTAATATTATTAAATATATTTCCTATTATAATTATAATTACGTCAAATCATTCTGATACGTCACGAGTAAAAGATAATTTTTTTTTAGTATAAAAAAGTGAATATGTAAAATTAATTGAGTTTAATAACTAAATACATGTGCACTTAAACTTTCATTTATCAGTTCAACACTTTATTTTATTGTTATTCAAATCATTAAAATTTCAAAAAGAAATTAAGAAAATATAATTTAATTATGCATTTTTCTTTATATTTAATTCATAACTTAAAAGATTAAACCTAAGAAATTTTTTTATATTATTCTTTATTGGTATAATATAATTTTTCTAAATATAGTATAATTTTAGCAAACTCTAAGTTTATTGAAATAAATTAAATCTTCCTTTCTATTTTTAATTAATTATTATTTACTATAAATTTTAATTTTTATTAAGGATAATGATAGCAGATTAACATTAACATGAAAATATCATGTATCCGATATTTAACCACTCTATTTAATGTTAAAACTTGACTAATTTTTTATTTTTATTTGAAATTCCTGCTTCAAACCAAATTTTACATTTGATTTAGAAATAATTTGAAAAATCGTCTATTCATTAAAATATAAGGAGCCCTGGATATCTCGACCGTATAAACTTTAATTTTGTTTTTTTACTTTCGTATTTAAGCTTCTTATAATCTTTTAATTCTTTGAATATTTCCTTAATGATGAAGCCGATTTTCGGCACTAAATTTATCTATATTTATTTTATTTTAATTTTTATTATTTAAGAAGAATGAATTCCAAATTTAATATTGATATTTGAAAGGGATTTATAATATATTTTTAATTTAAACTAAAAGCTATGTCTTACCTTATCAATAATTCGTTTTTATTAAATATTTCACAGATAATAAATAAAAATCTATCTTTAGATGTGTGGAGAATATAAAAATATAAAGCCTTCCATAATTATTTATTTTACTAAATATTTGATAATAACATAATTTATGTATTAAAATCTAAACTTTGACAAGATACATATACTCTTTGTTTTCTTTAAAATTATTTAATAATTAAATTTGTTTTAAAACGTACTGAACATTGACTTTAGCAGGTATAATTTATGTCTTGTGATTTGGAAATATCAGACTTAATTAACAATAAAACTTTAGTAATTTTCACTGTTTCTTAAAGCTTATGTAAAAATAAGATAATGGATTTCAGTGATTTTTTTAGTGCCTAAGAATTGTTTAGAGAGAAGCTTTATTTTATAATTTAAGTGATTTTTCCCTTCAAATCGTGCTCTATATATATTAATTTATCTCTACATAACGTTTTCCCATTATATTTAACGCTAATTATTTCTACTGCTGATAATATTTTTTTTAAACTTAGCTCTGTCTTCCACTAATAATATTTTAAAGAAACTAAGATTATTTTCATAATTTAAAGCTCGTTATTATTATGCAACATTATTCCTATTTGATATATGACAGAGCTATTATTTTGTAAGTTACCTGTAAATAAATTAATAATTGGATATATAATTTAAATCATAAATATTGCATTGCTTATTCTGTTGAGTTCTTTATTTCTATCTTCCTCTAATTATATTTCTAAGAAATTCATGTATTTGTTGTATTAAACTGGGTGATTATTTATTACTTTTTAAATGGAAGGCTTTTCTATCCAAATTTTACTCATTTATTCTATCTTGAATTTTTAGCCCCTCTTCTTATGAGAAAAATGCTATTTTAAATTGATTCTTCTTTTATTCTCTCTGATGTAATTTGTATTTTGTTTTAGAGATAATGTATGGGGCTTAAACTGTATAATAAAAAAAAAATATATATGTTATAAAATAATTAAATTATTACTGTTTGCTTTTTAAAAGGTTATCCTTGTTTTATAAAGTTTTGTTTGCTATTGCATTTCTTGATTTTTTAATTAAATTAGTCCGATTCTGTTAATATTTCTTATTAAAATGCTAATCTTTTCTCTGTACACTGCTATTTTATTATACCCTAGAATTTGTTCCGATCTAACTTTAATAGTATTAAAACTTCTAAAATTAATGAAAAAAGATTGTTCTTTATTTGTAAAATATACAGTAATTATTAATAGAATTTATAACTAATAAATAATTTAATTTTGATTTATTTTTACTTTCTGTTAAATTCTTACGTATTATAGGATTATTCTTTAAAGGACTAGATTTTAATCTATTGTTGGGAGTTTTAGAAATATTCTACTTTTGAATCATTTGTTTGCTTTGGGTTTATTAATTATTAATTGTAGATAATACTTTGCTTAATATATAGTATGATTCCAATAGATCCAAAATGATGTCTGATAATTGAATCATTGCTCTAATTCTTAAATTAGTCTGAAAAGAAAGGAACTAGTAAATGTGAAAGGGAAATCTCTTCAACTTGCTGAATTTTAATTCTAATATATTATTTTGTGTTTTCAAACCTTCGTCATTCATCTTAAGTTGAGAACTTTCACTTTATAATAAATCTCAGAATTTCTGGTATCTTTGGCTTTTAATGTTTCTTAACTTATCAAAATTCCTTTTTTTTCATTTTTAATTTATCGTCTTAGTAATTTTATTGAAGTTTAGCTTCATTCAATTAATTTCCTATTGTGGAATAGTCATCATAATCTAGATATTTTGAGAATAATGTGAATTAAAAAAAATAAATTAAAAATTATATTAATAATTAATTAATATTGAAAACGGAAATGATGATAAAAAGCTGTGTATTCATTGTTAAAAATTTAAGTTACAATAGACATTTCAAACATTTATTTAGAGATTGCACCTGGCAAAAGCATTTATGGCGCTAGACCAAAGAGGGAAGAAGACCGATAGAAAAGACAAAGAAAAATACCCTCATACTATTGGTGCTATTATATGTAAAATGAGAAAATTTTAACGGTTTTAATAATTCTAATGTATTATTGTTATTGCTACTATTACTATTGATCATGAAATATTGAAATTAAAAAATTTTTTGAATTATAAATGAATATTGAACAATTACATTTTTTTAATTTATAAATTAAATGAACAAATATAAAAAATGCCCTCAAATCATCTACGGAACTTATCTATACAAAATTTGATATTTTTCAAGAAAGTAAGTTAATAAATACATTGAACTTTTGTTTAAAGTAACTATTTAGATATAAATGAGATAATTTATTATATTAAAAAAAATATTTATCTACAATTTATAGTTTTAAGGAAATGGAATTTTATAAAATTATATTATTCGATATTTGAAGATAATCGCAAAATTCTAATAATACTAAAAAGAATACTTGTTCAATAGATTATAGACTGTTCACTAAACCACATTTGAAATAGAAAATTTATAAATAATTAAAATTATCAATTAGTTAATAAATCACCTTTTACTTTTCATTCATTACTTCTTAAAAAATATCGATATTATTTTGTTTTTCTTTAACATATAATAAGATTTATAAAAAAAATAATTATAAACAAATTATTTATATATTTCCTCAAACACATTTTCCCAATTTTTCATATTTTATCTACATTAATATAAAAATTATTTTGTTTTTTATTTCACTTTATTTATAAAAATTTTAAATATATTCTTTTGATTCATTTTAATTTCGTTAAGAGTTTATTTGGCGACTATTTTGCTAAAATTTAAGCTAAGAATAAAACTTTATTTTTTCTATTCTTAAATCTTTGATAGAATTTTTTATATTTGATTTTATTTTTAGTTGACATTTATGTAACTATGAATTATTGTATTTTAAAAGTTATTCTCTTATTAAGCTGAAATATGATCATAATGAGTGCAACTAAACCAATAGATACTTGAGATGAGCATAATAAAAATTAAATAAGCAGAAAGAAATTGATAAATTAAAATGAATTTTAATATTTTTTAGTTGAATAGCTGATAATTTACTGAATCATCGTTGACAAGAATGATTGCCAAATACTAATAGCGAAAAACTAAAATATTTATATAATCTTGATTATGGGTAATTAAATAGACGTAAAATTATTGTGATTTCTCGTTATTATCAAGCTAGACTTAAAAACGCAAAATTTCTTTTTACCTTCGTTATATTATCAAAAAACTCATAAGCAAGTCTCTAACTTAAGAAAAAAGAGTACTTTAATTAGTTTAATATCTTATTTTGTCTGAGCATCCAGAATTATTTTGATTATAAGTAATTTGAAATTTAGTCATTTTAATCTGGTGTATTTATTATAATATATAGATACAATTATTTTTTTCTAAAGCAATTATAATTTGAATTAAATGAGCTATTTTTTATTTATTATACCCTAATGATGCATTTTTATTGCTATCGTCTTTAAAGTACCATTATATTATACTAAGTTTAATATAATGTTGTCTATAATTTTGAATCTTGCTGCTCTTCATATAAAATTTTAAGACCTCCTAAATTTGTAAATTGAAGAAAAAGTTTTAGAATTAAGATGCTTTTGTTTACAAAACGTTAAGTGAAAGCTTCAAGATTCATCATTTATGGTCACAATCTAAGAGAGAAAGCAATAGAAATTAAATTTTGAATTTTTCATTTATTTTGCCTATAGGTCTGTATATTGTAACATCTGACTATTCTGGTTTAAAGTTTTTAATTATAGACTTCCATTTGAAGAGATATGTATAGTTTAAGTAATTCAGATAGAGGCGGCTCAAAATGAAAAAATAACACTTCTGTAATCTATTGATTTTTTTTTATTTTGTTAGGGTTTGTAATTATTTACCAATGCTTCCATATTTCAGAAACAACTAACCTATATTGCTGCAATGGATGAGCTGATTTGTTTGAAAAAAACTAATTGATTTTTTTGATTTTTTAAAAAAAAATAATTTAGTTATTTTCATTAAAAAATGGTAAAAGTGGGAAAAGTAAAGATCTAAGAGATGACAAAAATTATAAGAGATACTATTCTTTAATGAAATCAATGATTAAAATAATTACAATGCAGCAATCTCCTTAATATTTGATTTGGTTTAATTCAAGCTAAATGATATTTAGGAAGTTGAATTTAAAAGAATGTTTAATAGAAGATATACTATGTTTTTCAGATATTTTTCAATAATTAAATATTAAAGTGAAAATTTACCATTCATCCCAATTATATATCTTTGGATTTCTTTTTATGGTGTGAATTGTTATAATCAATATAACGAGATAGATATATAAAAGGCTTTAAGGGTAGGTAAATATCGATGTTAATATTTAATAATTTCTCAACTCAACCTTTATTTATTCTTATTACATAATTTAATTAATTTAAATAGCTTTTGCCATAAGAATATGAAAGACTTTAGGGAATTTTATTTTGAACTTTACAATTAGAAAACTAACATAAACCACGAAGTGAAGATCATGATTAACTTTGAAAAATCGTTAAGACTACTTTTAAACAACTTAAGAAAATTATTACTTCAAATATGATTGCATTTAGAATTAGTTATCTTTATTTTAGAAATTTAATTTGAAATTAATTATTATAATTATGCATGATTTATTTCAATCTATCAATAAATAGTTAACTAGTTATGAACACAACTCTTAACGTTTCTTTTCATATCTTTGATATTCTTATCCTTTTTTATTCATTTCGAAAGTTTTTCACCATTATAAACCGTATTATGATTTTTAATTGCTTTGATCTTATGAAGTTTCTAAAATTATATTTTTAATCAAAAAGTTTTGTGTTTAATTTTATTTTAAATTTAGAAGATTGTGTAATAATTTCTGCAATTTAAGAAGATTGATGTCGTCATAATCATTGAAGTTTTTATTAAAAGAAGTTATGCATTTTATTTAATTATAGCTTTAAACTTCCTGATGTAATGCTAATGTTTTAGAATTATTAAAAGCTCTAAAATTGCATTTCTAAATATAAAATCTTTCTATGGTCATCTATGGGGGCAACTTGCTACAACCATTCTTTAAATTAAAAGGGGAGTCTTTATGCTACTGAATTATTTATGAGCTAAAGTCTGGCTGACAATATCACTCCAATTTATTTTGAAATATTTACGTTACACTTTCTGTATTTTATATTATCTTTAGAACTCCAACTTTAACAATTTAAATAAATTACGAAAGTTGGCTTGAAATTTATAATGAAAGTCTTAAAAAAAGAAAATTATTTTGTCTTATTGATTTAAAATGGTTTAACCACCAGAAATTGGGGGGGAAGTTTCCTGCACTGGTCTATGATAAAAAATAAATTTTTTTTACGGAAGTTTCCTGCACTTTTTTTAATTTTTTAATTTTTAATATTTTAATCAAATTAATCTTTATAACAACTATCAACCAACTTCAGGACTAATTTTAACATTATAATTATACTTTAATTTATTAATCAATAGTCAATATCTCTCTTCAGATTCCAAAAACTCTGACATTTTTCATCTGATATTTGAAGGTTCTGTCTCTTAATTATTATATTATTTTACTAAAGTAATTCCAAATATTATATTTAATTGATAGTGTATTTATGATTCAATTCATATTGTTCTCACCATGCCTATATAATGTTAGACTAAATCTTCTTGAGATACTTCAATGATGAACAATATGCTCTTAATATTTAATGGGTTATAAAAATATAAAATTTGTTTATTTATGTAAAATTTATTAAATTTAGCATAAAGAAAAAACAGTGCAGGAAACTTCCTCGAGTGCAGGAAACTTTCCCCCCCAGAAATCTTTGGAATATCTTGCATAAGGAATAATTAATTTTTTATATTTGCAACATTATAATTAGTTAGTATATATTTCTTTAATTGCTAAAAATATTGTATAATTCTTAGTCCATAAGTTATATCTAGTATTAAATTTAAACATATTAGTAAAGATTCTTATTAATGCTAAATTGTTTAAGGTGAATTGATGAGACATGCCAATTATGATCATAGTAGACGATTTGATAATTTTCGATAAAAAAATTAGATATATTCTATTTAGAGAATAATCATATTAGGTTAACTTTGAGAGTACTATTTCTGTTGCTATATTGAGATATAACTTTTGTAAAATACAAGGAAAAGTAATACAATATATTAAAGGTGATTAATCTTGCTGCTACAGGTTCTATAAAATTGGAGAGTACTATAGACTACATAAAATTAAATTGCCTCTATTGTTATGGCGCTAGTAAAATTATTTATTTGAACATATTTGCTGAAGATCTTTTTATTCTTAAAGGATGCATTGACTACTATTTTTATTTTTAGGATTTCTTATTAGGGTTTTTTATTTATTTAGTATCAGAATAGCTCATTTATATGCTGATCTGGTGGGGTGCGATATCTGAACCAAGCTGACATTATCAGGACCAAAGAGCTTTTATTGAGCATTTTTCTATAGCTAGGTCATATTGGGATTAGAGAATATAATAAATATTTATTAACAATAAGGGATTACTTTTAGGGGTGAAACGATTAAAAATAGTCTTAGTTTAATCATAAATTATGCATTTCTTATTTTAATACTATATTTTCATGTCCAATTATATTTAATTGATTATAAACTCCATTAATTTGAATAAAATGATATTTTTCAAAAAAAATATTTTGATTAAAAATGAAAGTCTAAGCGGGAAATTAAAAAGAAATGCATAATTTATGATTAAACTAAGACTATTTTTAATCGTTTCACCCCTAAAAGTTATCCCTTATTGTTTATAAATATTTATTATTTTCTCCAATCCCAATATGACCTAGCTATAGAAAAATGCTAAACTATAATAAATGCTCTTTGGTCCAGATATCGCTTACCCTTTACTTTTTTATTTTTTTTGATTTAATTAAATATTTATTTTGTTTATTATAATCAACCAAGATGTTTAGTTATTTTGAAATTAATTTTGCAATAATTTTTAATTTTAATTTTATTATTGATAAAATAAGAAAATATCTTAAAAGTTATAATCAAATATTCAAATAACTGCTTTTAAGTTGTAAAAATTAAATTATAACTAAATGTAATATAGAAAAATTATTTAAGTCATTTTTGGGTATAAAAATTACTTATTCGCTTTAGTTTTAATTATGAATTTATTATATAATATTAAATAGATTTCCAAAGTAATTTGTATTTTAATGCAGCGAGTGATTGTGTATATAATTTTGAATTTATATTTATCATGAGTTGGAATCTCTTCTAGCATATACAGTGCGTTACAACCTAAGCAGTTTAAATGAGTTAATTCTTAAAATATTAGAGATATATGAGCTATCATTAGATATAATGTTAAATAAGATATAAATTGGTATTGATAATTTTATATTTTATACTTACTTTGAGATAACTCAGAGATTATTTAGATTATTAATTGAAAAGATACATATAATATCTTGAAACTACTTTTTCAATGTTAATAATAAGTATATTAAAAATTTATATTTCGTTGTGTTATTAATTAAAGCAATTTTTAATTTAAAAATATTCATGATTGATATTGTATTTTCTTTCGTCAACCTCCTCTGTTCTTCTCTCTCTATATGGTCGTTCTGTTTTAAACCCCAAAACCCCATAGATTTGAAGACTTGGAAGCGCATGAAAGTAATTAAGTAAATTAAAATAATGGAGTAAATAAGTTATACCTATAAAGATTAAATCATAAATAATTATTTTCTTATATTGAAATAAATTTCATCCCTATATTGTCAAACATGAACTACTTTCCATCAATTAACACGAATTTGATAGAGTTATTTTACGAATTGAATCTCTGTATTGTTTTGTTTAAATCCGATTCTGTGAGTTATGGGAGGTCGTTGATACTTTACTTAGATTAATTTTGGTTTAACTACTATGGCATACTATTTGAATTGCTTAAAATATTAATTTAGTCAACATTTTTTTTAAATTCAGCTTTTTCAATACAAGTTACTCTGTTTTTAATTTCTTTAATCCTGCTGCTTAAAATCTCAAAATTACTATTAAAGCGTTTTTAAAGGTCTGTACATAAAGTATTTACTTAATCCAAAACATTTTTGGAATTTAATGGCTAGACCTTTTATTTTTCTTCGTTTTCTTTTAATTGCGAAGTCATTTGATTTTCAAATATCTTTTACTACTCATTTAAGAGTTTGAATTAGTTTTAATTTTCATCTATTAGTTGTTTCAAGCTTTAATAAAGTTAAGTAAATCTTTTAACCTAATTTGCTAAGGACTCCTATGTTGCAATTCCAATAGTTGGAGATAAGTCTTTTAAATCCTAAACAAGCACCTTAAACGCACATTAAATTTCGTCTTTTCCGTCTTAAATAATTTTTTATATAGTTTTAATATTGACCCCATCAAACTTTTCTTGTAGATTTGCTAATTATTCATTGCTAAGTTGGAATTTTTAGTTAAGCTTATCATTAAGTTATTCTTATAACATTTCAGGCATTTTTTTGAGCTATCAAATTCTCTCTAATTTCATTTAAAGCTTATTAAGTTAGCCCTTGAAATTAGTAATTTACGATTTCCTCTAATTAATTTAATTCAGGGAAAGTTGTATCGGACTTTGTTTGAAACTCTTCGGTGTCAGTCTTAAGCTATTACGATTTTAATGATTATAAGCCAGAGTGAATTTACTTTTCACTTTGTAGTAGTTCTTATGAATTAGTATTATTGAAATACATTTGAAATGGGAAAATTCAAAAATAAAAAAGAGATGTTTTTTAAAATTATATATAACAGCCAGTAATTAGGAGTGTTCTTAATTCTAATTTGATTGTATATTAAATTAAACAGTAATCTATTTTAAATTTAAATTAATTAATTAAAATCTTAATTAATTATATATTAGTGGTCTAGTGGTCTGGCCATAGTTTTTGGTGGTCTAGATGTCAGGTGGTAGTGGTTGGCCGGTTTTTTTGTGGTCTAGTGGTCTAGTGGTCTAGCCATAGTTTTTGGTGGTCTAGTGGTCTAGTGGTCAGGTGGTCTGGCCGGGGTATATGACACGGTACTTACTAGTGAAAATTTTTCAACATCTCTTGTAACAAGTTCAAGATTTTCAAGGGTGTTCATTCTGAATCGGTAGAAGTTGATATCTGGGAGATAAGCATCAGTAGCAGCGGAGTCAGTGTTGAATGCATCGGTGACAGTCACGTTGATGTAGTATTGATCTCCATTTACTTCGTCTATAATAGGTGCATCTTTAGCTTTAATAGGGTGGACCACAAAAACCCCGGCCAGACCACCTGACCACTAGACCACCAAAAACTATTGCCAGACCACTAGACCACTAATATATATATATAAATATCAATTGATTAATTAAATATTAAATTTAAAATAGATTACTGTTAAAATAATATAAATCAAATTAGAATTAAGAACACTCCTAATTACTGGCTGTTATATATAATTTTAAAAAACATCTCTTTTTTATTTTTGAATTTTCCCATTTCAAATGTATTTCAATAATACTACCTTAATCACTGCTCATCGTAATGGGTTTTGGTTTATTTTTTTAATTGACTTTTTATTCTTACTAATTTTATAGTTATTTTGTAAGACCTTATTTTCCAGGAGTTGATCATTTACTATCACTTTTTCTCGAATTTAAGGTTGTTATGAGCCAGTTTCAATGATGCTGTAATTTATCTTTGTGAATATTCTTTTGAAGTTGAACTTTTACATCCTTATACGTTTTCTTTCCTAATATACCTTACTATTTTAAATATTTTATAATCTTAGATCTCTATTCCTCTTGACTTAGTTCCTTAAGTTGATCATCTTCAAAGAATTCAGCTGTGTAATCTGAAGGTTCCTAATCAGAATTTTTGTTAAAGGGGTTTTGGCCTTTTGAGTTTTTTATGTGCTTAATTTTTTACTCATTCTAATTTTATATTAATTTATAGGTTGACTTGCTTAAATAGTAATTGTAGTTGCTATTTTTAGGGACTATTATTTTTAGCAGTCTATCCTTAAACTTGTAGTATTACAATCTAGAATCCTTTTCATTCGATCCATAAGTGCTTTGATATTTTATTACACAAATTACTATTATTAAGTTAGTTACTAAAAATAGTCCATTAAAAATAATAAAAAGTCTAACAAACTATAACAACTATAACAAACTATAACAAACTCTTATATTATAAAATTTATTATTTAAAAAACTCTTAATTTAAACAATTTCTTTAAACTTTCTGATAAAGTCATTTAAATAAGACCACTCCTAATATTATTAATAATTACTATTAAAAAGACCATTTTTATAAATTACAGTTGTTCAGGCATATCAACTGGAAAAAAAAGGCACTTAAATAAATTGTTTAAATATATTATTGAAGATATTTTAAGCTTATTTCTTTAACTATTGATGAGCAATAAGCTAATTCAAAACCCCAAAACCCCTTAATGAGATTTATAAGTGCTTTGATTTGTAGGGAATTTGTTAGGGGTTGGGGTTATTAATAGGTTTTAATTTGAAATTTATAGTAAATGTGTTTAATTTAATCACTCAAAATGCACTTTTGGATCATGTGCGAGAGGTCTGAAGTTTATCTTACTTAACGACAACTCTATCTGCTCTATTGGTATGTCGGATCTTGAGTTTTGGTTTAATTAATATTGACTCTGCCATTTGTTTCATTGATTGAGATACTCTTGTTTTGTCAATAAATTGCCTTATTCTTTATTTAGCATCCTTCTCGTATCTTGTATAGTAATATTCA
Source organism: Oxytricha trifallax (assembly GCA_000711775.1). NCBI lineage: Eukaryota > Ciliophora > Spirotrichea > Sporadotrichida > Oxytrichidae > Oxytricha > Oxytricha trifallax. The sequence goes on along the minus strand of ARYC01005121.1, from coordinate 604 downwards.
TTGCGAGGCATATCGCACTCTATTATAATTGCTGCTAAAGCCCACACATCCCACTATAAGTCTCCATCTCTCCAGTCTTCTCTTTTTTATAATAGCCTGGAGTTCCCATTACACTTCCAAGCCTTGATACTTCCACTCTTAAGGCTCTGTTTGAATCCAATCATTATATTTTCTGGCTTCAAATCTCTGTGAACAAAACCTAACTTATAAAGCTCTTTGATACCTTGTATAGCTTAGGTTGATATTAATGCAAGCTATCTATGATTTCTTTGATCAGTTATGAAATCTCTGAGTGTCATTTCAAAGAGTGGTTATCTGAAAGCTACATGATCTTTGGCTAAGAGAACAGCAACTAGCTTTATTAAGTATTTGCACTCTTTAAACTTAGCCTGAGTGAGTACTTAATACTCATTAGTAAACTCCATTTAATATTTATCATCACTAAGGAGATAGTTGAAGGATATACCTTGTAAGCATACTGATGATCCTTAATAACTTTCTTGTCATAGGAGTCCTCTAGAATTAGGCAGCTTTAGAGAGAAGTATCTAAATCAATCTATGCTAGTACTGGAATTTTCTTGTATTATATTTTAATCATGATTTT
>ARYC01005120.1:0-27562 GCA_000711775.1 Oxytricha trifallax | reverse complement strand
CCTGCGCCAGCTGCGCACAGACAAGGATCTCGCCCAGAAGAAGATCGTGCTGCTCATGGACAATGCAGTCATTCACAAGTATTCAGAGGTGCTGGAGACTGCTAGGAAGTTCAAGGTCACTGTCCTCTTCAATGCAGAGTACTCACCCTGGCTTAACCCTATCGAGCAGTTGTTCTCCTACATCAAGAGGCACCTCCGCTAGGAGCAAGCAGACAGCAAGTAAGTATTTTGGGCCTAACTTTTCATAAGATCCACCTGGTGAAGCGGCTTTCGCAGATTCTGAAGGCAATGACCAAGACAGACGTCAACAAGCTCTGGGCTTTCAGCGTGAAGCAGTGGTGCAGCACCATCAAGCATGGATTTGTGTGAAGTTGAGCTGAATGATGATGAGTTGAGGAGCTGGAGCAATATAACTGACCAATACAACCATAGACAGCACTTGAATCCTCAAATTTATTGATTAAAAGCCCCCTTATTACATATCACACTTTTAAGTTTTAATTTTAACTAATCAAACCAAAAATCCAAAAACCTCTCTCATTTTCGCTCATTCAAATCGTCATTTTGTCTCCTCCTCCACTAAAGGTGTCGAATTTGGTGCTGAAACAGTCGAGCAGGACTTGAAAGTTGCTGAGCTGGGGGTTTTAAAACATGGAGAATACTATAGGGTCCTAAATTTTATCTTCCACTCATCAAGCATCGAGTTATTGACCATTTCTTGATTCCACTCTCGATTATGAGTATTTGGTCATAGGTTTCAATGATTGCCAATCATTTTATAAGTTGGACAGTAAAAATGACTGTTGAGAACTAAATTTGTGAATCAGCTAAGAAATTTGAAGTTGCTGCTTTAAAATGAGCTTATATGGATAAAATTTGATTAAATCAACTAACCATTGTTATAAGTGTTCAAATACAAACGAAATCTAAAGTTGGTTAAAATTAATATAATAAAATAGAATTTTGATTAATTTCTCTAATTTCCTATTTTTATCTATTTTAGCAATATTTCAATTTCATTTTATTTTTCCGTATTAATTATTAATTATTATTATTTTATTTCTCAATTGGTTTAAATTAATATTTAGAACACATAAAAAGGAATATTATTAACCAATTAAACATGAATTTCACATTTACCAAACACAGTTTTATTATTTAGAAACTAATGTTCGATTTTTAAGTTTCATTGTATATCGATAATTAATAAGCAGTATATAATAATATTCTAATGATTAACATATTTAAATTTAACAATTAATAGATAAACAATACGATTGTAATAATTTTAATGCAGTGATATCGCACTTAAAATGGCGAAATCGCACATTTATTGAATAATAAAAGTTACATTTAAGCTTGTTGAGTTGAATAAGGTCATCGATGAACATATACACAGATCTAGTAGTGTATCTGGAAGAAATAAACTAAGTGCAGGCTATATAACTGGTTGAAGCCTCACATTTAAGAGGTTAACAGCTAAACTATTCGTATATTACCTATAAATTATTAAAAAGTAGAGATATTTATATATATTATATAAATAAATAATTATAACAGTAATAATAAGTTATATGGTTAATTTTTATTCAGCTGTTTCGGTCCTGATCAAGCTATTTTCATAAAAATCAAGTCAAATGAAAGCACAGTCAATTGACTTTTGAGTATTATTCATCTGAGACAGGCACGATTCAATAAGTGGAAATGGAGGGATCAGTTTCTATATAAATGATAGACTTGTAGGGGAGGAGAGGAAAGCTTAGTGCTAAGGCTTGTACTCAGATATCATTCTGATTATTTATAATTTAAATTATTAAATGGTTAATTCAATAAAATCTGATTAAATATACAAAAAGTAATGCTCATTTGATTAAGATCAAACATGAATTTCAAATAAAACAGTCAGGCAAGTTACCTTGAAACACATTGTCAGCTGCCAGTGCATTTAATCATCCCAATCCACTTTCAACTGATAAGCAAGTGAAACTGAGTATGATAATGACTGTTTATTATCAGTAGATAACGTAATTTGTATGTACTAAATTAATATCAATTCTTAAATCAAATTAAATTAAATTATTTTTTTCAAATAATTAATATATGTTGATATGTGAAGCTGCCACATAGTTATTAAAGGTATCTGAGACAAGGCACTTCACATATGGGGTGAAACAGGCGCATGTATCATGCTTCTACATCCACATTGATTAATATTTCAATTAAATGCTCAATTCCACTATGAATTCAACAATCACAGTATATATACATCTATTTTATATTAGTTATTTAATTATCAACCATATAATGACATAACTATATATAGTATAAGTTGTTTATTAACAGACAACTTGCTTTATTTGTATCCACTGATTGCATTGTTTGCCGCTCATATTCCATTCCATTTCAATTGTGAATAATGAACTAACTTCCTCAAATACAGTCCTGTGATCTCTCTTTCAATGTAAAGTAGTTGCTTTTCCAGATTGGAGTGGTGGAAGTATTTAAAATCAAGAAACAAGAATCAAAATATGACACGTAAATACACTTTTCTGAATAATTATTTAATAATTAATTGATTCAGAGATGAGAATAACTTCTTTACAAATTAATGTTTGATGCAGTGCTATTTCTTTAAATGTCTATAATGGCAAGTAGTCAATCATTTTTAATTTATTCGTGTATTTAATATAAAAGGACTAGGTTAAAATGGAAAAATTTTGTTTAAAAAGCTGTTGAGCACTTATCTAGTTATTACTGACCACTGGAATGAATAATTTGCTAAGCTTATACTGAATATAAATAAACTTATAGAATACATGCCTTAAATTATCAATACTCTTGATTAGTAATATCATGGATTAAAACAAGTTAAGGAACACTTAATTGAATCAATTTATACCAATTTTGATGTTTACATTTCTAGGTCTTCCTTTAAATCTCAGAATCTATCAGGTGTTTACAAAAATCAGCAAGTTCAATAATGAAGTTCATTTACACTAAACTCTCAGAATGATTATTAAATTACCATTAAAAATGATGTAATAAGTATAGCTTGTGCTGATTGAATAACTCCTTAGCATGCGATTTAGATTGAATCCTGCGAATAGCCTTTTTCTTTCTCATTTTGTGACTGCTTTTCACTCTTCTCTTTAGCTTTATCTTAGTTGTGAGTATACTGAGTATAAAAGGTTTTAATTTTAGCAATTGAGAACATCTACAAAGCATTACATTGATTATAAAATGGTTTTATGATAATAATATTTAAGAAATGAATGTACATACCACATCTATATAAACAATTATTACTCATCCCTTCGTTTTGATAAGGAATAAATGCAGGTATATTTCAATCTGATTGTTTCACTCTGAAATGGATGGTAACAGCTCCAAACTAAACATATTTCAATACAGTTTTAAACTAATTACATAAATTTAGCCTTTCCACTTTAATTCTAAGAACATACTATTACATTCAATGTAACTCAATTATTTAAATAAATGAAGGCAAATTATCTTTGAGAAAACAGCTATATTATTTGACTATTTCATTCGAGTTTGTCACCATATACTCAAATATGCACCCACTCATCATGTCTTATTGCTTTTCTGTGAAGTTCCCTCCTAGCTCATTCTTCGGTCTTCTCAGTCAAACATGACCATTTAAATTCATTATAGAAATGAAATATAAGGGCTATAAAAAATAGATAAATGCAATATTATTAATAAATAATTGCATTGGAGATATGATAAGTGTTTTAATCATAATAGTCTCTCCAAATCAATTTGAGAGTTATCCTCAGTGTCCTTACACTGAAGCTAAATTGCAATATATCACAGAAAAATATATAACCATAAAATTTGCTTAAGCAGACTCATTTAGGGTTTGAAATATCAAGTTTTCATAATCATTTATCTATTTGCTCTTCTGTTTGATGCTATTTTAAGTAATAGTTTCACTGGCAGTATTAGCATGCAGTAGTTGCTTATTTAATGCTCTGGATGAAGCCTGTGAAATTAAATATCTTTGAGAGTTTACTGACAGCCTTCAGCTCACTGTTTGATGCCAACGTTTTGCCTGATTTCTCCATTTTAGATTGAATTAGGTTTAGTGCTGTATGAATTCACTTAGTAATAGCTATTAATTAGTATTTATTGTAAAAAGAGGAAGCTAACTTACAATGAATTTAAATATTTATTAGAAATATATCTTGGAATTCTCTTAATAATCGAATGAATAAAGTATAGCTTTAATTTATATTAGCAAATTCAATTCATTTTGCTGCTTTTGAGTTTAATAAACTGGCAGCATTAATAAATCTATGAATAAGATCATTGAAAATTAACCTTTAATTCCTAGATTCTTTTGTAATTACATGAATAATTTCATAAAAGAACTAATAATTAGTTTTAAAAAATTAACAAATAATAAACATTTCATTATATCTTTTTCATTATTAGATAATTATGCATATAGTTAGATGAATAATAATTTAATTAATAAAATCAAGAACACAACAATTATTCTTTAATAAACAATCATTTTAATAAGTAAGTTTCTTTCAAATCTATATTATTAGGCTACTATTCATATATTTTAACTCAAGTTTATCACTAGAAATATTTATATTATGTATAAACTTAAAATAAGTAATATATTTTGATAGCTCAGATTTAAATATGTATGATCCAATCACTTAAATAATAAACAGTTATATCAAATTTAAAGTCCTTAATTTGGAGTATTAATGCAGAATAAGTTCTAAAATTTATACTTTTTCTAGATTCAAAGAGGTAAAAAGGATATTGAGCAACTTGTTTTATAAATATAAGTTATTTTTGATTTAGTAGTTATCTTATCTTCGTAGTCTAGTTTGATTGATTCTTAACAGAAATGGAGGAGTCACTAACTGATTAAATTACTTCAATTTGCTTTAAATAGGTTATGAGCTCTTCATATTTCAATTGAAATTTATTTAATTCAATCGTTTAATTACCATTTTAGACAATTTAATAAATTGATTATTAATATTAATTTTATCATTCATTCCTTTCAATAAGTTGAAATAGCATACAATTAATTAATAAGGCTTTAATAATAATTATTATTTACAGTTCTTTGAATATAGAGTCTTCCATTCCCTCCTCTTCTTTTATCATCTTTATTGAAAAGTATATTTGTAGTATAAAAGTGTCTTTCTTATTTATGCCGTAAAGAACTAAATAACATTTTTACTTCCCATTAATAAATCATAGAGCTTGAACGAAAACTAGAAAAATAAATATATTCTGGTGTAAGCATATGCATGCCTAATATTATAGATTTATCTGATAACTTTATGAGATTCAAATAATTTCATACTGGATACTTTTTTTCAAGGCAATTTTTGAAATTTAACTGACATTCCTACGAGATTTAAAACCCCAAATCTCTTTAATGAGGTTATAAGTGCTTTGATTGTAAGGTATTTTTAGGTTTAGTAGTGAATATAGGCCAATTTGCAAAATGAGAAATAGAAATTAGCGAAATTTAGGGTCTATTTATGATGAGTAATATTTATATTTTCTTCTTAAGCTTAGGTATGGTACGAGTATTAACAAAGACTAAGTCAAACCAGTGCTGAATTATACAGCCATAGCAAGACTCCTACGCAAGAGTGCCTCAACTGTTAGATATCACTGCATGTTAGCTGTTTAGCATTTTAGATCTGGTTTCTGATAACATTCAGCTAAAAAACAAAAGTTCATTCAGACCCATAATGGACTACCTCTGTGACTCTAAGACATTAAAGTATTGGGCTCACTTTCCTCTTGACTAACGAGCTGTAATATTTCATCGGAAGTTTCCTGACAACCGTATCTCTCCTTAGACTATAGCAAAAATTTATAGAAAAAATGGTATTACTTTCAATACTGTCAACAGAGTGAAGAGAGTGATTGATTTTCCAGTGCCATTTTATAGTAATAATTTAAACTATATATATGATTAAATGCAGTGAGATATTACTAATAACATCAAGTATATACACGCTAATGAAGCTGCATTCACCTTCAACACTTTTATTAATAAGTCTTGGTATAAGAACTATGGTAAAATTGAAGATTATGACTAAAAGGTAAAGGTTGTCACCCATGCAATTTTAGCTGGTATTAACGAAGATTCAGGCTTAGAAAGTTATGTCATTCATCCTCACTCTATTTAGCGAGAGCAGTATATAGAGTTCTTGTATGAGCTAAGAGATAAATACAAGAATAAAGAAATCATCCTGTTTTTTGATAACTTATCAGTTCAAAAGTCTAAGTAGTCTAAGAAAACTTATGAAGAGTTAAACATAACTCCTGTATACAACGTTCCTTAAAGCCCATAATTTAATGGAATATAATCTTACTTGAGTTAAGTCATGACTTACTACAAAAAGTAACCGTTAAATCATCTAATGCATGATTTACCAATCGATGCATTAGACTTAATACAAAATAGTTGCAAGAGAATGAATAAAGATAAGACTACGATATGTGCAAGGAAAGGGAGAATGAATGTTTATTAATAAGTTTTAAACTTAAATGAATGAAATAGTTCACATATTAAATGGGACCTTAAAGGATTTGGCTTCCCTTTCTTTTCTTCCTCTTGAGTCTTGATAGGCCCTAAGTTTCTTCTCTTACTGCCATCTTCTGCATCTATGTTCATATCTTCTGGCTTATAAATATCTTTATAAAGTCTCTTGCTAACTTAATGAGCTGTCTGCTGCTTTCTAACTTTATGAACATTAGCATGATATTTCATAAAATATAAACCAGTGTCAGAATTTCCAACTAAGCTGACTTAAAAGAAAAGGAAGCTTCTTAAGTTCCTCTAGCCAAGCTGACCTTAATAGTTTGCCTTGTTTCTTCTAGTCTTCAGGAGAGATAAAATATCGTTTCTTATGAGCTTCTTCAATTATTTCTCTGAGATACTCCTCTTTTATTGTACCAAGAACATCAAAGAAAAAGTTCCTCTCTGGTAGTTTATTAGAGAGTTGTTTCTTGGTTGGAAGGTAAACTACCACTTCCTCATCTTACATGACATCCTCATAAAGATTAGTGACTGAAATCTCAGGGTAGTTGGGAATTTCGATTAGTTTTATAATTATTAAATTAGAATTGAGTTTGTGAGATTTGTGAATAATCTCACAATCGCTACTAAGTTTAAGACCAGGATTACTTCCAAAGTCCTGAGGGAAGCTTTGAAGTAGCCTATAACGAGCTACTAGATTTCATAAAAGGTCTATATAAGACCTCTAATATTCCAAATCAAACTAGGACACGATGGAAGAAATTACTATTCTTCCCTCATACGCTAGAAAATTATCTGAATCCTTCTCGAGTGAACTCTCAGACTTAGAATTCTACTACGAGGGCCTCAACCCAACTCCCGTAAGAGATATGGAGAAACCAATGATTTTTTCAAATCATGGAATTAATCTGACTCCGACTCTGAACAGAACTGGAGTGATATAGACGTCAATCTCTCGTTTACTATCAGCGACTCTGAAGACATTGAGTATATGCCCTTCTACTATTGAGTAAAAATAGAAGTTAAATCCAAAATTAAATGATTAATCAATAAGTTAAATACACCATTTTAATAATTCTAATTAAACCGCACTATATCTCGAGATTTTATTGATTTAGAGATAGAGTGCGATAGAATATTATAAATTACTAAAATTATCTAAAACTAAATAAAAACATAATTAAGTTTTAAAAAATCTGATGTTACATTATTTAATAAATAAGTCTTACAATAAATATATAAAGATAATTAAAATAAGGCAAATAATTTTAAATATTTAAGTCTGAATAATTAAATTATTGATAAAGTTAAATTAATAAACTATTAATAACAAATAACATCAGATTTTTTTAAAACTTAATTATGTTTTTATTTAGTTTTAGATAATTTGAGTAATTTATAATATTGTATCGCACTCTATCTCTAAATCAATAGAATTTCGAGATAGAGTGCGGTTTAATTAGAATTATTAAAATTAAAATTAAAATGGTGTATTTAACTTATTGATTAATCATTTAATTTTGGATTTAACTTCTATTTTTACTAATTAACATCACCACCTACCTATTCCTCCTTAATTTTACCAGTATAAAGATAGGTAATATTAAGCACTAGAGGAAAAACTTCAAAAAAGGTAGAGAGAATATATCGCCTAATAACAATATAAGAATAACCCTACTAACTAGTAAAAGAACTAACCTATAGTACAATACAAACCTAGGTTCTTTAACTCTAGGAGAAAATTGGAAGATCTACTTTCTTTATCTCTCTAATCTTCTTTAGACATCATCCAGAAATCCGGTCCAAAAAACCCCATAGGTAGTACTTGACTTTAACCTTAAACTGCTATTTAATAGTAGAATTAAAAAATCGAATAAACTTACGATACAATAATTTAAGGTGATACTAAGTTGATAATAATATTGTAGGAATACATTCGTTTTGGGAAAATGAACTAAAATTAAATTAATTAATTATTAAAATCATGGCAGTTATGAAATACAAAGTGATTCAAAATTCAAATCTGAGTTGATTGTACGGTAGATCCCGCAATTTTAGCAGGACTTTACTATTGGCAATATTCTTGAATCATCCCAGGAAGAGAGATATTTTGATTTTGAGCTAACTCCCAAAAATAATATAATGGGTTTTTCTCCCTTGGGAGAAGAGATAAAATCATTATAGCAATAACAACCACCGTCTTAATTTTAATGCGCTATCCAGAGAGTATAATATTGTCATGGTTTGGAGAAATTTTCTAAAAACATAACTGAAGGTAATTAATAATTAATTAATTTTAATTTCAATTCATTTTCCCAAATCGAATGTATTCCTACAATATCTGTAAATGATAATGACAATATCGGGAACCAACAAAAATCCAAGACTGACAATGAAAACTAAAATTCTCAATATACTTTATTTTTCAACCTGGAAGAAACCTAAAGTCCCTACTCATTAATCGATTCTACGTCGCACATCAGTATACCAAAAAACACTGATCAGATTCTGAACAGAAATTACCTATTCTAGAATATTCCAAAATTAATTAGAAAAAGCCCTCATAGATTTTATTAAAGAATCACATACAATAACTTTAATTCTATTTAATTATAAGACGATAGAATCCCTAGTCTTGGTAAACTTATTCTCATTAGTGACAAACTTGAGTTTAACAGCTTCAATAACAACATACCTCCTCTAACTCTAATTAATTGGGATGAAGCTAATATAAGCTCACTCTATTAGGTTTGGAAAGATATTGTCCACTAACAAACTTAAAGAGCAAAAATAATTAGAAAAGAGATTACAAACTCACTTGCTAGATCCAATTGATTCTTTAATTAATGGCACTCAATTGAATAAATTAAAAACACTATTGAGAAAAAATAATATTGGAAGAACGGGAGGCAAAAAGACAAGAAATGGAAAAAGTCCCATAGAAGAAATAATAAGAAAAGAAGAACAATGAGACAGTCCTATATCCCTCAAATAATAAATCTGAGGAGATAAGTGAATTAACTAAATCAACAAAAGGGCTTGACCCTTACATATTATCATATATTTTAGATAGGGGGTTCCCAGAGACCTCAATGTAATCACATAATTATTATTATTATTTTAATCTCTTTCTTCTCTTAACAAAGTATTGCTTTCTAGAATGAAATATTGATACATTCCATAGTTGAAAGGAATAAACCAACTGTATAATTTGTTAATAGTCATCAAGTTATCTTAACATGTTAAGTTATGTATCGATAGAGATATAACTTACTTCTGAATAATGAGATAATTTCTTGAGCCTCAACTCTTTTCAATTCGTCATTGAGTGATTCTATCTTTGTACCTCTTCCTATTAATGAATTTCAATTTTAAATTTATAGACTTATTGATCCTATTGTTTAAGAACTTACTATTTAATATGGGCATCTAATAGGAGGTAACCCTGCAAAGATAGCTGGAGAAAGTTTGTTGAAGCTGTAACAAATTACAGAGTCGGAGTTTATTTTATCAATTAATTCCATTAAATTAGTGCTAAATCAGTTTAAATTTAATTGGTACCAATTTAATAGTACCAAAACTTAATTAATAACTAGTTATAAACTAATGAGGTTTTAATGGAAAATTTCAAAAATGGTTCAAAACCTTATTGGTACCAGTACCTACCTAAATTTTTTCTCAGTTAGTACCAAAATTAAAAAAATTAAGTATAAAATAAGGAAATTTATAGTTAAAAACTTAGTATAAATATTATGTCTAACACTTCAAAATCAACCATTGTTGTTGCAGTGTCAGCTCCTATACAAAGTCACTATAACCAGAGAGAATTTTAAAGCTAAATAGTTGAAATTTAAATTTGAATTTAAACATGGCGGATAAATTAAATCGCAAATCAGTTTCTCTTGGAACAGGATATCCATAGCTCAACTTTGGCACTTCTTTACAGAAAAGGACTCTAGAGTTTGAAGCTTATGTCTTTAAAATTTAAGTTTAAAACAAAAAACATAGAGCTTAGTTGGGAGTTTAAACATAAGTTGAATTGATTAAGGAAGAAATGGAACAGCAACCTTTAGAAAAAATTAATACAATTATGAAGACTACTAAAATTTCTTCTAAACTAATTCTAGCTTGAATATGCTCATCAAAGAGATGCACTCTGGGAGAGCTAAGATATACTTCAAGCACGATAAAGTCGATCGCAGGTATTAATGCGCAACTTGTATGAAGTCATATACCCATTCAGCAAAAGTTAAGAAACACATACAATAGTATCACCTAAGCGAGTTCTTTATTCAAGATAAAGAAACTTAATAATTCATACCTGCCAAGAAAAATTTTAATACTATTGAGTCATAATGAGAGTAGCAGGACAGACTCAAGAGATAGAAACTGTAAAAATTGATGAATCAACCAGCAAGTAACACTATTATAGCATGCTTCTAAGAGAAAGCTATGAACATACCTGCAATAAATGCAATTATTATTAGCAACTGTATTGATAACTATTTGCATATTGGCGTGCCTGCAAAACCAAAACTAATTTTAATTGATGATTATGAATACAAGGTGTATCGTACAGCTATCTACTTAAGAATTAGCAGTACCAAAATGAGTTTGCTAACGAATATCTGATTCTTAGTGAGCTTAGAAAAGAGATTGTAAGAACTTGTTTAAGCTAAATGGTGTCATTTTAAGCTACGGTTTTATCTCTTTATTGCTTAAACAAATATGAATTGACTCTGAGAGACTAAATCATAACAGATACCCAGATTATTTGAATGATATACTATCTGATATTATATAGGGCATAAAGGAGTTGCATGAACTTGTTTATATCCATAGAGATTTAAAGTCTGAAAATGCTATGACAAACTTCTGCCCTTTACAAGTAGTTGTTATAGATTTCAATTGAGCATAAAGATAAAGATAGTAATCTTAGCAAAAGTTCTTTGGAATCTTAGATACTTCCCAATAAAAGAGAAATGGGCTAATGGCTCTGTTTAGTGGGATGTATGGGCAATTGGAGCTGAAAAATAATCAATCAGTTAAGCTTAAAAGCATATCAAGTAAGATAATGTATACAAGGAAATAAGAAAGGATAATAGAGATGATAATAATCAGTGCTCCCTCCTATCCAAGGTAAACAATAGATTGCATATTTGTGCCACTTTAGAAAGCAAGATTCCAGAGGTGTAGCAAAGACAAGCAAAAAGTTTGATAGAATTAAATCACCTAATATTCATTAATTATACATTAAATTCACATAAATACTGCGTTTTCACAACAAACACCAACTATACACTACAATCAAAGCATTTATAAACCTCATTAAGGAGTTTTGGGGTTTTAATTTAAAAAATTTCATGCAAGATAAATTTTTCAAGGCAATTTTTGAGATTTACCTGATAACTCTATGAGATTCAAATAATTTTATACTTGAAACTTTTTTTCAAGCCAATTTTTTATGTTTTACTTGTTTGTATTTTACTACATAATTTTAAAAATGGAACTCCTTATTATGAATAATCTATTTAAAGCACTGAATTAATATGATTACATTTAATGCGAATCGAAATATTGTAAAATGATCGAGAAATTCTTTGTAGTCAAACCTATCTTTTTAACAATTTGCATTGAAATTTCAAGAAAAATGATATAAAAAGCAAAGTTAAAACCGTAACTATTTTAGGACAATTAGAACAAGGATTGAGGATACTATTCACGATTTCATATTCAAGAATAATTGATTCTAAGCAAAATATATTTTGCTTAGAATCAAGATATTAGCTTATTGAGTTAATAATCCGTAAACATCAACTTTACTATGGTTGAGTTATCATTTTATTATTGTTAATATTAGTAACAGCAGATGTATTTATTGATTTTGAGTAAGTATTATAATATTTTTATAAAAGCTAAGATTTTGATTACTATATATACAAAAAATTATGTGAATTTTTTGAAATGGAAATAATTATTTATTAATTTTTTAATAAAATTTTAAGAATTTGTTGCATTAATGATTTAAAATCGTCTTCTCTTACTATGATGTGATTTTACTATTTATTCTGTTTATTTCAACATTTTTAATGTTTAATTTGTATTATATTGTAAGCAATTAAATCTTATCGAATTAATTTATAAACTTTATTTTTATTTTAGAAAACATTTGTGGATTTAATTTTAAATTTATATAAGATTTAATATTTATTTAGAATAAATTTTTATTTATGCTAATGACAATATTCAACATGGTAATTAAGATAGTATTACATAAGTCTCAAAATTTAACTTTGTTTTTCATATTTTACCTTGAGTGCATAGGGTGTTAACAATTAATGCTCATTCAATATTTTCTTCATATACACATGCAATGTCTATTCAAATGAAATAACAACATTTCTAGTATTTAGAAATTCGCAGTAATTCAACGAAGATATCTAGTAATATGTTAGTAAACATCAATTAATAACAGGCTATTCATAAAGCTCTTAGCATCATTTTGCCAACGTTAAAGTTAGACTGAGGTGAGACTGGCGTGCTCTTTGGTTGCCTTGTTGATGCTAGTGTCTGTAATGGTGAAATAATTGAAAATATATGAGTAAAAATAGTACTCTTTTATATTTGAATAAACTGTGTTATTATAGTTATATATTGTGGTCTATCAAGAGCTTGTTTCAATGTAATAACTCTTAACATGAACTATTGAATAACTCAAAATGTTATCATAAGTGCATGTAAAGCTGAGGCATCACTGCTCCCTATTTCTGGCTGTTAATGGCCAAGGAATTATGACCACAGTTGAATTTACCTTACAATTCTTAATAATTAACTTAATACTGAATATCTATTTGATTGTATATTTATTTACAGCATCATTTCTAATATCATATATATAGTTAATCAATATCTTTATTCAATTAAAGTGATATTGATGTTAGAATATTTAATTTTCATAGCTATAATTAATGTTAAGTTAGTATTAAGTTTATTAGTTATTTAATCTTCTTATGCTTTTAAATGCTCTATAATTAAATAAATACAAATCTCAACATTCAAGATAAAGTGAATATATCTTCATAATTATATTGGAATTTAAAGATTCAAATGCACATTCTAGAAACTTCAAAGAACATAAAAGATTGTTTGCTTATACAACTTTAGCATCTATAGTGGATGGCAGCAACTCTATTTCAAGTCTATCGGGCTTCGTTTTTCGGAACGTGCATCTGCTGAGACTATACTGCCTAAGATAAGTGGATGTCACTCTATTCATGAAGCTAATGGATTCAAATAACTACACTACTCTTTAAGAGCTTGAAATAATCCATCATATGCAATATAGTCATAGTGAAAGCTTAATCATAAATAAATTAATGACATTATCTATATATATATATAAATAAGGTTAAATGTTTAATTTTTTTAATTTTATATTAAGTATAGATTGATTGGAGATTAATCACAACGAAATAAGTGAAGACTTAAAGTATAACTATTTATAAAATGTTGTTGATGACAGACATTTACTCATCAGTAGGAGTCTTATAATAATACGCAATTATTCATGCATTTAGAATTTTACAATAAAAGTATACAAATATAATTGCTTTACTATAATTATTTATTTTATTTTTATATAATTATTTGCTGTTATAAATGCATATTTTTTTTTGCAATATATTGAGTGAAGGGAGATAATGCAAATGAAAACAATCAGAGTCACGATTCGATTATTAAAATATAGAAAGAAAATTAAGTATGCTTCATTTAGTTTATAATGTTCCCAATATTATCAAATAAAGAGAATTAATTAAATTTGAAAATATATTCTCTGGTTATATTAGTTCAAATTTAAATGTACTCAATAATTTTATAAAATTTGGTAGTTTTTCATTTAATACTTTAAGAAATAATAGTTATATTTACCTTCATACACAATTAAGAAAATACCAAATTTAAAATTAAGTATATTTAAGAAAATTAATTAAAAAAATCAGGCTTGAATATTATTCTTAACTGCTGTTCCGATAAAAGTGTCTAATCAATATAAAGAAACCCTCGCTATGCCTGATCTTGCCATTAATGCAACTGTCGCTCTCCATGATGCCGAACTTCCAACAAGAGCTAATGATGAAATGACATGACCTGACCATAGAATGTCCTTTTTTGTTGGAAAAGCATCTAATAAAATTGCCAAAAAATACAAAAATGCATCTTATTCACGGTATTTTACTTTCACACTATAGTTTACCACCATGACCGCATCTAGAAGACTGTGGAATGTCTAGCGTTGATACGCCTAACATTAGCATTAAAGCACCTAAATAAAGGGTAAAAAGCCCATTAATGATTATGAATTTAATCTAATTGCTTAAACAAATCACTCATAAAATAAGACGTCCCCAAGGTACGAAGTGGGAGGCTCGCACTTTATAATACTTGATAAGTCACAAAAGATATCTATAGGACGGTTGACAGACACAGTTTAAAGCCAGTATATTGCGATTTATCTCAATTCAAGAACCAAGAGTGCATGATTGATGCAAATACCCACAAATCTAAACAGGCCTTCTCGGTTATGACTTCTTCAGACCACATTGAACGAAAAGAACTATTTATCATTTGTTGCTAGAGTTTAAAGCGAGATTAAAGTGTTTTTTTCTGAAGACTTAGTGAGTTTCCCTTAATCCAATATCGAAATAATTATTAAATAAGTCATTGATATTCAAAACCCTTTCAGTAGTTTGATTAAGTTTTTTATTGATAAAAGTAGACTATTAAGGCATACTTTATTAGGGTTTTAATAGGGTTTATGTTAGGGTTTATGTTTAAATATTAGTATTTTAAGTGAGTATATGCGAGGTTTGGGGTCAGTTTATGACAGTGAGTATATAGATTTATTGTTTAAGTTGCGATATGGATGTGATGAATATAGTGATCAACTCAAGCCTGTTCTGAATTATACGTCTATAGCAAGGCTACTCCATAAATCTCCAGCAACTGTGAGGTCTCACTGTCTATTAGCATTGAATTTAAAGAGATAGCATCTTAATTCTAAGCCTAAGAGACCTTTAAAATTTTAGCAGCATCATATTGAATATCTTATTAATGATAAGACTCTTAAATACTGGGCTCATTTCTCTCTGGCCTAGAGGGCTGTGATGTTTCATCGCCAATTTCCTGAGCTTCATATCTCTGCTTAATCGATAGCTAACATATATAAAAAGAACGGAATATCTTACAAGACAGTCAATCGCATTAAGAGAGTGATTGACTTTAATGTTCCATTTTATAAGGATAATTTAAATTATATATTTGATTAAATGCAAAGGGCTTAAGAGCATAATATAAAGTTCATACACGCTGATGAGGCAGTATTCACCTTTAATACCTTCATATCAAGGTCTTGGTATAAGAGGTACAGCAACATTGAAGTATGTGATTAAAAGGTTAAGGTTTAAACTCATGCAATACTTGGTGGTATAAGCGAAGATAGTGGCCTCGAGACTTATGTTATTCACCCTCGTTCTATAAAGACTGAATAATATATTAAATTCTTGCAATAACTCAGAGATAAGTACGCCGACTAAGAGACTATTCTGTTTGTAGATAACTTATCTGTCCATAAAACTAAAGACACAAGGAAGGAATAAGAAAGACTAAACATAACACCTGTATTTAATGTTCCCTACAGTCCTCAGTTCAATGGAATTGAATTATATTGGGGGTTATTGAAAGGCCACTACAAGAAACTTCTACTCTATCACTTGATGCACGACTTGAAGATAGATACAGTAGATTTTATTAAGAGTGCTGCTAAAAGAGTCAGCGATGATAAAGCTAAAGTATGCGCAAGAGAAGGTAGATTTTGTGTTTATAAATAAGTATTAGATTTAAACGAATGAATAAGTTCACATATTAAATTTGCCCGTAAAGGGATTTGGCTTCTCTTTCTTTTCTTCCTCTTAAGGCTTGCTTGGGCCCATGTTTCTTCTCTTAGTGCCAGCTCCTGCGTCTATGTTCATCTCGTCTGGTTTTTAAAAATCTTTGTAGAGTCTCTTCTCAATCCATGCTTTGCTTGTGACTTTCTCTCTCTATTTAATTTGTTGCGCTCTTTCATAAAATATATAACAATGCCAAGTTTTTCTACAAAGTTAGAAGACTAAGCTTGCTTGAGATGAATGGATGCTTCTGCAGTTCCATGAGCCAGGTCTCGCTGATTTTAATTCCCTGCTTCTCTCTTTCTTCTGGAGAGATACTATTGTAGGAATACATTTGATTTGATAAAAATTAATTAAATTTAAATTGATTAAAATATATTTCGTCGCAGTTAACTTTCTGGAAACCGAGACAATATGGTACTTGCTCGATAGAGAATTTAAAATTAGCTGGACTTTACTATTGGCGGTACCACTCTATCGCATTGTAAAAAGGTAGATAACTCGACTTTAATTTTGGGTGATTTGTTTATATGTTTTTAATGCTATAATTAAAGTCGAGTTAATTCGTTTCATGGATGCGATAGAGTGGTACCGCCAATAGTGAAGTCCAGCTAATTTTAAATTCTCTATCGAGCAAGTACCATATTGTCTCGGTTTCCAGAAAGTTAACTCCCACGAAATATATTTTAATCAATTTAAATTTAATTAATTTTTCCCAAATAAAATGTATTCCTACAATATAGCGTTTCTTGTGAGCTTCTTAAATTACTTCATTTCAGTACTCAGGTTTAAAAGTTCCAAGGACACTAAAGAAGAATTTTCTCTTTGGTAACTTATTAGAGAGTTATTGCTTTGATGGAAGGTAGAGAGAAACATCTGGATCACTCATAGCATCCTCGTAGAGATTTGTTACTGAAATTTCAGGGTAGTAAGGTATCTCTATCATTCTGATTTCATTAGACTTGAAAGCTTTTTTCTCTTCACTTAGCAATGCCTTTAAGAATGATATTTTTGTTCCCTCCTGTGATGGCAAGAACAATCCAACTATAGTTAATAAGTTAATTATAAGTAATAACTTACCTTGCTATACCAAGAATCTGTAAAGATCTTCTTTACTTCTGAATTTTCCTATTAAATCTTGAGATTAAATTCTCTTCATTGCATCATTCATAGACTCCATCTTGCTTCCTCTTTCTAGAAATGTTAATGAAATTTAAAATTATGGATATCCATTATGGACTTATTAAAAATTTACTACTAAATAGGGAGATCCACTTGGAGGTCAACCTGAATCAGATAAATAGATAAAGATGTAAGGAACTTTCTCCAAGTTTCAAAGTTTGACTTCCATTTTTATCAAACTTTCTCCATTAAATTGCTCCTAATAATAATTAATTTAATTAGGTGGTGCTTTATTTAAAACTTAATTAGGAAGTTAAATTAAGCTCAAAACTGTATTAGGTGGTGCAATAAAAAAATTAAATTTTAAAACTTTCCCTCCTAAAATTACAAGAACAGATTTAGGAGCACCACCTAACTTCATAAAACACATTTAGGTGCATTTTAATGTATAAAATGGATAGAATAGTATATAAATTATCTCAAAATTTTGGAAACATAAAATCAATTTCTTGCACTCTGTTCCCATTAAATCTCTATAATTATTTGAGGATATGCTCTTACTTGTGTATAAAGGTAGAATTTAAACAGGTTATATTATTATAAATAGTACTTATAAAATGAGCGGCAACTTACTAAGAAAACGGCATTGCTTGGTATTATCCAGCAAATACTTCTTTCATGAATTAAAAGAAAATTGAGACTTGTTATGCCTACCTAGTACGAACCTGAAATTCTCTAAACTTAGGTCTCAGACTTTGAATAACAATTCAGTTGTTAAATAGAAATGCAGAGCTAAGAAATTCAATGCGAAGTTCCAATAAAAATAGTTGAAGAGGAGGAAGAGAAAAAAAGAAATTAAAGCATTACATTTATGTGAAGAGTGTAAGAAGATCTTCACTTATAAATCTGCTCTTAAACGTCATATCTTAGAGTAGCATTCTAACAAGCCAAAGCTCTATCTTAGGCATGATAAGATAGATGGAAAATATTTTAGCCCTTATTGCAATAAGCAATATAATCATTCAAGGGATTTAAAAGTTCACATTTAAAACCATCATGGCAAGAAGTTTGAAGTCATAGATCCTGAGACTGGTGAGGTCTTCCTTCAAAAAAGAAAGCCAAGAGACCCTTTAGAATCCTTGGAACAAAGAGTTAAGAAAGAAAATAAGCTTATTAAAGCAGTGAGAAACCTTCCAGCTTCTGAGATAGTTAAAATCACTCTGAAGATACAAGCACTAAAGCTTCCAATTTTAAATGTAATTGACCTTAAAGAATGTAAGGAAAGTTATCTTATACTTGAGGACAAGTTTGAGTAAAAGATCGTAACTGATAAACAGTTCGCATACAAGATTTATCCATTCAACTACTTTAAATGCAATGACAAGTATCAAATGGAATTTGTCAATGAGTACTAAGCTCTTACTAAAGCTAGGGATAGACAGTGCAGATTTATAATTAAGCTCGAAGCAATTCTCCTTGCTCAAGATCAAGTTGCTTTTCGTCTCCCTCTATATTAAGTGACTTTAAGAGAATACATTTAAGATTAAAGAGTTCCAAAGTAGCTACCTCTTATTCTTACAAATATTTGCAAAGGCATAGAAGAGTTGCAAACTTTAGGGTATGTTCATAGAGACTTGAAGCCTGAGAATATAATTCTTGATTTTTCACCTCTCAGAGTAGTTATAATTGATTTCAATAGATCGTAAAGAGTTGAAGCCACAGGACTTGACAACGTTTATGGTACTCCTGGATACTTTCCAGAAAGGGGAGGACTGGAGAGATGGTGATATTAAGTGGGATGTATGGGCACTAGCAGCAATCATTGCTGAATGCGATATGTCAAGAAATGATTATTATAGCTGTAAGAGAGAGAAAGATTCAAAGCAGAGAATACAGCAATATTTAGACTAGAATAAGATAAAAGTTAAAATGAAAGATATGGCTGAGTAGATTATCATTAAGCCTAATCATAGAGCGGAGCATTCAATTGACTAAATTGTAAGCTGGATAGGATAAATAAAGTTTAGAAAGTTGCCTCATGGTGCAAAATTATTGTTTGAGCAAATAGTAAAAATAAAACACCTCTAATACACACTAATATTCAATACATTTAAACATTAAACCTCTACATAAACCCTATTAAAACCCTAATAAAGTATACACTAATAGTCTACTTTTATCAATTAAAAATTCAATCAAACTACTGAAACGGTTTTGGAGTTTTGAATGTAGTCAGCCATGCGAATAATGCATCTAGAGAGTTCGATTATCCCCACTACTAACTATCATAACAATAAATCTGACGATGGTTTTTACTCATTTCGATTTGACTGTATTCTGAAATATCAATGCCAAATTTCTTTCTAAGTGTCTATACAACTTTAGGAGACGCTTTTGTATAAGGAACTCTTTGCCTCCTTCATTGTGTGATCTTAAAATCTTCATTATTTTCCATTATTTAAAATGCTATTTACCCAGGCTTCTTTTCAATCCGTTCGAGAGGAAAGCGTCTTAAACGAAAATGAATAAGAGTAGATGCTGTTGAGGAAAGCATTTATGATTTATAATAAGAAAACTTTAATTAATTAATTATTTAATCACATTTATATTAAAACTTATTATGAAAATCAAAAATGGAAATCTCTCTGATTATTGCTATTCTTCCTCTTCATCATCCTCTTCTTCATTATCCTCTTCTTCATCGTAAAATTCAACTTCTATGTCTGCTCTTTCTGTCACTCTGTGAAGCACCAGTCCAGCTGCACCTGCGGTCTTACCATGTACGACTACTATAAAAAAAAAAATTAAAGATATGTTTTTTGTAACTTGCATTTTTAATGAGTGATCTATCTCCACTGCGTTTGATCTTTAAGTATTCGTATTACTACATTAAGTTTTTGATTAAATTTAAAGTTTTCATATTATAAATCATAATTACCCAATTAGTCATGAGGAAGAGGTTGAGCAAGTAATTAAAAGTGTAAAGTTGTACAAATATCGAGTATTAATATGCGGGTGCTCAAGCAGAAGTACCTGTTGGTTTGATATCTGTACTCACTAATTCATTTGGGCTTTCAGAATGTCATTTCACGATGAGAATAATCCATAATCGAGCATTACCCAATATAAAATCTAAGTAATTTTTGAATTACTAATCTTCATTTATATCGGCTCCTTGGATTGCCTGAGTTGGTCATTGAGTGAATATTGTGATTATAAATAAATGATTAATTATTAATGTTGATAATGATATAAGTTCATAAATAATCATCATAGCATAATTTAAAACTACATTTCATTTATTCTCAGTTTAAATAGATGCAAGTAATTTATGTATTTTTATCGTACTCTGTCTTTTATCAATAAAATTTCGAGATAGAGTAGTGTTTTATTAAATATTTAATTTTTATTATTTTTGATTTGTTGAATAATCATATATATATATATATATTTTGACTCATTTTATAGTATTTTTTCAAATATCGTGAATAGTACTTGCTGAGTCGAGTGTACCCTGGTTTCCCACCACGATAATGGTTTCCCTCATTTCTTTTGCAATATCATTTCCATAAAAAAAACTTTTGCCTTATTTTGGGTGTAATTACCCTCGTAAGGCCTATCACACTTGCCCACTTAAGTGGAAAGCAAGCAAAGCAATGGCCGCAGAAAGATTGAGAAAAATGGTGTCCGCGAAATCAAAGGCGAGAGTGTCCGAGAGGCAAAACAATTGAAGTATCAGAGACCTAAAGCTAATACGTGACTAAGGAAGAGGCCGAATTGATTGAATAGCTCTTCATGGTTCAGGAAAGCTCAGCCTGATCATCTCTACAGTGAAGAGCTCTCTACACAAGAGGAACTGAAGCTTGGCAAAGGAGAAGAAGGCTACTGAGGCATTCGCAAATAATTTTATTATTGGAATGACAATTAAAATAATTTTAATATCTTTAAGTTATAGTCCTACAGCTTGTGCTTAGTATCTTTATATATATTTATATTAAAGGACATTTTTATTGATTTTCCAACCGTCGCCACTTTCTTGGAAAGTGGCGAGGTCAAATAATTTTTTGTGATTATATTAAATTAAGCATAAATAAATCTTATAGTTTTAGCACTTTAAATAATATATCCAAATAATTAAATCTTAATGAAAGTTAAATTTAAATATAAGTTTTATGCCTAAGTTCAGCATTTAAAAGTCCCTATTAATATTGGAGATCCTTATAGATATATAGAATACCTAAAGGATCTAAAAGAACTTTAAAGGAAATATTTAAGTTAATTAATCAGTAAAATAATGACTTAATTTTGACAAATGACAACTTTAATAATTCTATATAGAACTTATTAATTCCATTAGGATGTCTAATATATGTTTAAATGTTTCAATCTTGAATCATGAATACATTTAGTAAAATATGATAATTTATAAATCTCTAATTATGCTAATTATGAAAAAAACTAGAGTACTATATTTGTTGGATATAAGTAAAAATAGGTTTGATTTATAAAAATCCTTCAATCTTCGCTATTTTTCAAAAAAGTAGAGACTCTAAGAATTTAAAAACACTTATCTTATATAGGTTATGAATGTTTTTATTAAAGATTAACTTTAAAGTACATTAATGATATTTAAATTAATAATTTTAATCGTCATGCCTATTATAAATTATGAGTATGTGATGATGGCTTGGTTTTACCAGATGGCGATACAATCACTACGAGATCTCCAGAGGACCTCTGGGACGTGGACAAGAAGGCGAAGAAAAATACATGGAAGCTGTTCACGAATCTGTAGAAATCTCTAAAAGAAGAAAGTGTTGCTGCATAACATCATCGACACCTCGGATTACCAGCTGATGGACTACCTCAAGTAGATCTACAAAGTGAAAAAAACCTCTCATACAGTGATTATTAATCCAAAAGGACCAAAGTCAAAGTACATAAACTCAATCTTTGGCAATAAACACCTGGCACCCAAAAATTCTCAACTTTGATGAACCTATTTCTAAGGAAATCACTAATAGTACAAATAATTATTAGAATGTATATGAGAGTGTTAATTAAATTATAGCATTTGGTTTTTATTTGATTTCAATTATATAATTTTTCACAATTTTTATTGAAAAAAATTATAACCTAAACTTTTTGGATTAATTGAGAAAGGGAGGAAATTACACATAAACGGTAGAAACAAATCTTTTGCTTAAAACTTTCTATAAATGAGCAAAATTAGAGTGGCTTATAAAAACAGGGTTTTATTTGATTTGAAAAAGGCATGTTTTTCAAAATTTATAATTTAAAAAGTTTTATAAATCTAAATTTTTTTCCTAAGTCATTTTGGTGTAGAATTAAAATTTTATTCATCAACTTTACTCATTTATAATGTTTTTTTAAAGATTATTATGGAATTTATATTGTGTTGTTGGTGATATATATGTATATTTATTTATATCCATTAAATAAATTCAAATAATTAAAATATTAATTCAATTTTATATGGAAATTGTTAGTATTATGTATTTTCTGTTGTTGTTGTAATCTTACCACAATTATAAGAACTTTATCTTACCAATTAATTTTATATATATTAAAAATAAGAATTGTCTCATTAAAATACTCATATAATATCCAGTTAATTTTATATTTTCTTCTGTATCCATTATTGATTGAAATCATAAAATCTTAAAAACTAGATTATCTAACATAATCAAGTAACACACTTGACTAAACAGAAAATTTCTTATTTGTAAAGTAGTATTATATAATCATTATAACTAAATATCTTGTGTTATTTATGAATATTTCTTTTGAAGTATTAATCTTGTTTAGTAAGTCACTGTAAAATTACAATGATTTGTTTATAGTTAAAGACTTTTATTCAACTTCAAATATCATTTAAAATTAATTATGAATATATCTCTAAATGAAATCTAGATTTTATTTATATGGTCCATCATACGCGCCATATAACGATTTAATTTGAAGATAAATATTTAAAATTAATTAATTTCTTAGAAATTTGACATAATAATTGTAAAATTTAATAAGGAACATTTTGAGTGGTGATGAGAGAATAATTTATATAATAATTTTACTTATGGGGGCAAGATAGTAATTTAATTGAATATAATGATAAATCTGTTCTCATTTTTCCTTCTTGGCTTTTCATGATATTTTATCATTTTTATAAATTATAAATGTCTTTTTATGCTTTTTCACATTTGTTAATATAACTAATTTAGAGTGAATTATGCTTTCTATTAATGATAAAAGGGGGGTATTATCTTCTAAGAATGGTTTGTGAGAGCAATCATAAAGACCGTTGAAGTTACCATTTTTATCATTAGTTAAAATCATTGATTTGACCTCTGTCACAGTTTTCTCGTTATAAATCTTTTAATTAAATTAGTAATGTATTATTACTAGTCCTCCATCCTTATTATATAAAATGCTGCATTTATTATTCACACTTAATAAGTAGCAATGAAAAAGTTAATAATCAAATTTATTATTAATTATGTTAAATTAAAGCAACGTAATTCAATAAGTGAAAGAAAATTTTATTTAAAGGTCCCAGAGACACTTATTGATAGACTTTTATATATTCTAGAGATCATAACTGATTTAAAAACTTTTTGTTGTTGATGGGTGAGTAAAAAAAATAGATTTATTATTTTATAAATAAAAGATTAAATCATCATCAAACAAATGCATTTTTATATATATTTAATCAATAGATTTCACCATATCTTATATTTTAAAACTTTTTAGCCAAATTTATATCCCACATTATTCAAAAATTGTTTGAAATTTTATGAGTGCGATTAATCATAAATAACGGTTTTTATAACTTATCATTATTTCATAGCATCTAAATGTCTTACTCACAACTTAGGTTAAGGTCTATCAATATTATATATACATGCTCATGTTATTTATTTTGATTTATTTCACCTATTTTAAAATATACATAATATTCCTTGAGAATTAATGTGTATACAACCAAGGACTTTATTTAGATAGTAATAATAGCATTGAAATTTTCCAAAGCAAAATTGAAAGAATCAAAGATAGAAAACTGAAGTTTAATTTCTTAGGACTATACGAATACTATAGTAATCCAGTGGCTCAGTTATTAGTTAAAAAATCACTCGGCACTTATAAATATCCTGTATTAGATTTGACTTTTTAAAGAATCTTAACAGATTAAACACGCTTCAGCAATGAAATTGGCATTCATTGATAGATAGATAGCATTGATCTACAAATAGTTCCCAGAATCTTAGATTAGCCTCTCAACATTGCAAAGACAATATAAGAGTGAGGGAATCAATTTTAAGACTGTAAAGCTAGTTAAAATGAGTGAATGAATTTCAATTGATAAATTAACTTTTTTGAAGTAATGATGAGAACAATCTTATCAATGAGATCAAGCAAAATGAAAAAGTTATACTTGTTGATGAGGCTTTATTCTCACCATAGGATCGGCTTAGTTGTTAATGAGACAAGACATATTCTCATACACATCCAAGAATTGAATATTAGAAATTACAACTTATAATTTGCTTGGTGAAATAATTTCAAAGAATTGGAATTTGTGCATAATAGAATTAGAAAAATTTGTAGAATCGGCAAAATATTTTAAATAAAATCATGTAAAAATTAGTGACGAAGAAAATCAAATGCAAAACGAAATTATTTATAAATGCGAAATCAGTATATATTTAATATTAGTATTTTACCTCATTCACTTTGTTTTGTGTATTGCTGTATATTATCATCAGTTCATTTAGGTGCTTTTGATTTTTGTATATTCTTTGACTTCTCCTTGAGCTTAGCTGCAATATCTTTTTCTTTTGGTTTTACTTATCAGCTTAGACATACAACCTCCTTTGCTTCTTTGTCATAAAAATCTTTCCGAGCTCCTCCTCTGCCTCTTGGGAATCCTCCATTGCTGGTCTCTCCACTTTATTCTTACTCTTCAGATCTATCTCTTTTTGGTCTACCCCCTCATCGTTTGTTGATTAGAGATTAGGCATCTGCATCTTCGTGTTGTCCTCTGAAGCCATCTCTGCCGCCTCTGCACCCTCCGCAGCCAGCCCTGCATTCTCATCTGTAGTTGCCATAGTCATCGTCTCTTCTCTCGCGCCTCTCTGATTCCCCCTCCTCAATAACACCCCCATTCACGAGTTTCTCCTCTTCCCTTTGACTTATTCATCAGCTGGAGGCTGGTCTCCACATTAGACATCTCGGCATTTTGGTCAGATCAGTATTGCAGACGAAGTCACGGGAAAATCTTCGCATGGTGGGCGGCCAGGGGCACCACTCGATTCTCCATGTTTATATCTACGGAGATGGGGTTCCCGACTTAGACAAGTGTCCCAGGGGCCGAGATAAGTGAGCATCTTTATTTGGAGGAACTATCCTATGGCAGTGAGCGAGCGCCCTGAGACCCATTACTTTGGCAGTTGGAACGATGATGATGATATCCTAGACAATATACCTGCAGATCCCTCCAGGCTTCTCCCATTCCTCTAGTGGCCAGTTCTCTTCCCCATGTGTGCGGCGGGATGCCCTTGGCGGATTCCCTTTCTTTCCAGAGGAAATCAATAGCATGCTTATAGCTAGCCGTTAGGCAGGTCAAGGCCACTTCATTCGGTCAGCAGCTTTCTAACGGATCGGCACATTCGTTGAAGGGCACCATTGAGGGCGAGTGACCAGTTTGAGTGAATTCTTATTGAGATGATGTGAACAGGTGTCGACCAATCGTGGATATCTGTCGCTTCTTGTTGACCATGTACTATAAAGGGCCCACCTCTTGCCTTGGGCGCGTCTTATGTAGTAAGTGATTAGTAATAGACTCCTTCCTTATTCTTAAAGTCTCCAATGGCCTTATCCCCCTTCTTGCTAGGCGTCTTCAACGCGAATGTCAGCCACCTCATGGCCAGGTGGCACTCCACGGTCTGCTGGATGCGGTTCCGATGGCAGTAGATGGTGTGGGGATCGTAGAGGGTCGACATTAGGCCTAAGATGCTCTTCGTTTTGTGGTCTTGATGTCTGATGTTCTCCAGCAAGCATGTCAACTTGGGGACCAGCCCCTGCCAGCTCATCAATGGCTCCTTCTACTGTTCACTCTCCACCCCAGGGGGCAGCACAGAGGGCGACAGCTACACCGACGGCGAGTCTACGTATTGCTAATGATCACCAAGGGATAGTGAGTAGGGGTCTTGCATGAAGTATAGCTAGAGATTGAATTAGGAATAAAACTTAAGAATGATTTAATATATTAAAAGTCTTAAATACTAGGAATTAAAATTTGGTAGCTTTCTGTTTTGTGATAGGATGCCCTTATATATATATATATATTAGTATTTCGTGTATTAAAAATGAAAAGCAACCAAATTCCTATTATAATTATTCTTATTTTCAAATTTAAATTAAACTTTTAACAACTTCCTATTCGAATTCAAATTATACTTTTATTATTATTATTTTATAATGATATACAGAAATTTATACTGGAGTTTAAGCGGGCCAATAGATAAATCAGATAGTTTCATACTTTGAATTTTGGGGATTCAACTCAATCTTTATCCAAGGGCCAGGAGGTATTTGAAATATAAGTATTCTAAGATTCTTAAAAATCAGATATATAATAATCATTACTTAAAGTTATAATTAATAAGTTTAAAATGATATATTGAATAATCATCATAATTTTTGCTAGTATGATTATAGAGGAAAAATGAGGGTTGATTTTTATTTAGAGCTTGCTTTATTCCAATTTTTCTTTTTTCTTTTATTCATATCTAATATTGGTCATTTTCAATTATATGCTCAATTAACGTGTTTAAAGTGTTTTTTTGTTTTTATATTGAAATATGATGAGCTATCGTGAAAAAACAAAAAGAGATACCTCGCCATTTATAGTAATTAATTTATA
>ARYC01005119.1:0-13973 GCA_000711775.1 Oxytricha trifallax | reverse complement strand
TTTGTCGCTACTCTTATTTGGAGAGCAAATTTGTTAAACTTTTAAAAAATACTAGATCATATATATATATAAAAATTCTTTGAAATTACCACAAATAAGAATGAAAAATTTAAGTTTAGATTTTTACAGACTTGTAGTCAATTATTGAGATAGTTAAAAGTGTTTAATTTCTTTTAGCTTTTGTTGTATTTTGTGATTGTAGCCGGGGAATTTTAAACTTACAATAATACCTATTAGTTTCGAATAATAATTGAATACTCAGTATATTAAAAAAAATGTCACAATATAGTTTATGTGGTGTTATCAGAAGTCTTGGAATCGTAAAGAAAGCATTATACGGTTAAATAGTAGCTTTTTATGTGATTTGCATTCCTATTTAAGCTTATTTGTTATTTAACTTAAATTGGGGTATTCACAGTATTTGGACTGGGATGGTTATGGCTCTCACTTTTATATTAGTCTATTCAAATGAATTATGAATAAAATAATAATTTAAAAAGTATATTGATAAATAGCTTGATTTTAAACTAGAGAATTCTTCTACTTTGTCGCCACAAAAGTAGAAGAATTTTATTTAATATAATTATGAGAAGGTAAGGCTGCAGAAATCACTATACCTCTATGATATATTAAATTGGCTTATATTATATTTTAAGGCTTTAGTAAGCCTTTATTGTAATTTTTCATTATAATATTCTTAAGAATATAATTAATATTAATTTCTTACTTGTTCACCCAGAGCCCCCCACCCACCTCCATATAAATAATAATTTTCAGTGTAATTTTTCTTGAACTGCGGGCGGCTATTACATATAATGATTTATTTTTATAAGATTCACTAAATCCATCAAAATTTTTGTGTACATGCTTCCATAGGAAAATATTTAAAAATCAAAACAAATGTTATTTTTATATATAATGATGTTAAATATTATTAGATAAGAAATTTCTTTTTAGCATTCATATTATTGTACTTTTAATAAGTTAACCATAAAATTCAAAATAAATATACATTCCAGTTAAATAAGGAATTTTATGGTTAACTTATTAAAAGTACAATAATATGAATGCTAAAAAGAAATTTCTTATCTAATAATATTTAACATCATTATATATAAAAATAACATTTGTTTTGATTTTTAAATATTTTCCTATGGAAGCATGTACACAAAAATTTTGATGGATTTAGTGAATCTTATAAAAATAAATCATTATATGTAATAGCCGCCCGCAGTTCAAGAAAAATTACACTGAAAATTATTATTTATATGGAGGTGGGTGGGGGGCTCGGTTTTGGGGGGTGAACACTTACTCAATAGTCAAATAAGAAACTAGCATATAATAAATAAATATTATTATAAAATGTTGCAAAGATATTGAGACCTCTACATAATCTAGCCATTTATATATAATTAGATAGTTTTACATTTATTTAGAATTTCAATATGAAGAATTTATAAAAATATTTAATGTCCATATCTATAAATTATCATGATTTATCACATATCTAATTTAACATATTCATTTCAATGTATAAATTATAATAATTACTTATGAATTATCAGTACCTTATTCGCATTAATGCAGACTGGCACTAAATATCCCAGGAAGCTCAATAACGTTAGCAAAAAGAAAAACTTCGCAAATAAAATGAAATTTAAATTCTTGAAGATTAATAAACTCAAACTCTCCTAAGACAGAATTTGCTGACTTCAAATTGATATTATAAGTAAGAAATTTACTGTTATAAATTAGTGAAAGTAAAAAATATTACAAATATTGAAGGTTTTTTGAATAAGTTAAAACGAAAGCTCTATATATACATTATTGATAAATTAAGTTAAAATGAAAATAATTAAGCAAATTAATCTTTTAATTGCATTCTTATATATTAATAAATATATTGAGTACTAAATTATAATTATATTATATATAATTAAAAAAAGAAATTAGCAAATTATTTGATTTAATCAAATACAAATATTCTAAATTATTAAATATTTGAAACTAATAATGGCAATAAACTATTATAAATTAAGTTGATATCTAATTAACCAATCTTAAATAAAAATTGGTTGATATTTAATTTATACAACACCAAATTATGTTTAGTTTATATGTTAAACCTAGAAATATCAAGATAAAATTGTATTTCTTTCAATTTAAAAATATTTTTATAACTACTTAACCAATTTAAAATAAATCACAAACATAATTTATCATTAACTATAATATAATTGGATAGATTTTGTTTATACTAATAATTTCTGTGTTTTATTCGCAAATTATATTACTCATCAGAAAAGCTATTTCATAAGTAATAATAAATGGAGGACAAATCTGATTAATTTAAAGCAGATGTTGACTAAATGCCAACTAAAAAATAGATATATTGGGACATTATCAAAGTTGGATTTCATTTTATAATTATTTAGCATTAAAATTATAATCATCAAATTAAAATTTAGATATTTTATAAATAGGAGTTCCTGCAATCTGTGGATCAATCTCATTTGGATTAGTTGAAGCAATGAATCTAATATTTATGGGACAATTTAATGATCCTGCTCTAGTGTCAGGCGTGGGCATTGGAAATGTCTTTATAAGCGTGTTTGGAATTATTATTCTTTGTGGTTTCAACAGTGCTTTGGCAACATTCATCAAATTAATATTAAATTATTTTAAAACATATACGCTTATTGACCCATCTACTATTTAGCATATAAAATTAATTCTAAGATTAGTATCACAAAGCTATGGACAAAAAGACATGAAATTATGTGGTACATACTTGAATAGAGGCAGAGTTATAATTTTGATTTCATATTTGCCTGTGCTCTTTATAATGCTAAATGCAAAGAATTTCTTCGAACTGACAGGTGTTAACTAGGAAACATCAGAGCATTAAAAAAAACATAATTAAAAAATGATATTTGCAATAAAAATCATCATTCGTATTTAAAATTATTTAGAAATCCGAGCAAGCACAGTTGTACATCTACTATATGTTGCCAGCACTTGCTATCCAAGCTTAATTTGATATAATCAAAAGTAAAAATACCTTTAATGATTTGTTAAGTGCATAAATCTTTATTTAATTGAAGAGATTTTATTGAATCCATCTATTTTTAAATTTCTAAATGTATTTATCAATTTAATAAAATAATTGTTTCAATCAATCAAACTTTAATGCTTGAATTTTGATATTTTTAATCTGTTTTGTTCTCTACTTTATTAATTTTTTAATTTAATCTAAGCTATATTCTGGATAGGATGGCTCTCTCAATGTTGTAATTTAAATTTTTTACTAAGAAATAGTTATATACCAAGTTTGAATATATACTCTATTTCTTGGTTCTTTCGAAAGAAAGATATTTCAAAATTTATTTTGCAAAACTATAAACTAAGAGATTGAACTTTTCAAGAAGTATAAATGAATAATGGCATTTATTAACCGAGACTATCTTATGAAAAAGAATAAAAATCATTAAAACTCAAGAAAGATCTAATATATAGCTTTAAAGCAACTTTAAACTGACCTATTTCTATTATGAATAAGAAATAAAGTCAAAAACAATTCTAAGTGAGCACGATCTTAAATATAGATTTCTAAAATTCAGAATGAAAATTCATTGCTATTGATAGTCCATATAGAAAAACGATTGGCTCCGGTTTAAACTTATTTAAAGATGTGAAATTGAGCCCTTTTAATAGTTCCAGTTAACACTGTTTATTACATTTATTTTTCGTTCTAGAGCATATTTAGTTTCTTAATTTAATCAAATATACTTTCATAAAATATTTCTCTCTGCTAAATTTTTATTTAATTCTATTCTTATAAGGAACGTAAAATATTGATTGATTTATTACTCTTCATATGCTTATGAGCAGAGGGGTTATCAACAAACAGGAAGATCTCTTGCTCGCTGTATTTACTTCTTTTCCTACGCTAGAACTCTTTTTCCAAAATTTTAATAGAACAAAGATCAACAGCATAAATTTCAGGGTTTGTATCTTCACTAAAATTGCATGAAGGACAGCCTTTACCTTTTTGTCATAGATTTCGATGTTACCATACTTCTTAATCTCCAACTTGTAAACAAAGTCTTTAAATGTAAAAATAGCTTAATCTCCGTTGATGAACTTGATGTTATTGTAATGGCTCTATGAATTTAAATTTATATATAGATTAAATTATTACTATAAAATTTCACTGTAAAATCAATCAGTTCTTCATCATTGTATCAGCCTTGAAAGTAGTATCATTTATTCTATAAATATTTGAAATAGTCTACAGTGAGATATGCATGACAGTAATAATGCGATGGAAGACAGTTCGTGAATCTAAAGGAAAGTTTGTCAAATATTTTAAAGTATTTGAGTCACATAGATAGGTATGGACTGAGATAACTTTTATTTTCTTGTTAGATGTTTTCAAGTACCAGAATAAAAATACTAAACAGCCAACAAAAGTAATTCTTAATAGTTAGGCTTTAGCAAAAAGCTTTGCAAATTGTGCATAATTAAGAACTGGTTTTAAATAGTCTATAGTAATACTTGTACCATTCCTAAGATTTAGAAGTAAATTTAATTTTTAATTATCATAAATCTACCCTAAATTTCGCTGATTTCTAATTTCATTTTGCGAAATGACCTAATTACTCACTAACCTCAACTATACCCTAAAATTAAATAACTAAAACATCTAATAAATGGGTTTTGTGAGTTTAAAATGCGTATCTTTATGAATTCATTCGGAAAAACTTATGCTAGTATGTATGTTCAGGGAACCACTACAATAATCCATTACTTCTCAAGCTAAATCAAATGAATTAGTTCATAGATGTAAAGTATTTTATTTAAAAGTTTACTATTTCATTATTTACCTGGACATGAAACTGAAAGGTACAGCCTACTCAAATACCTTGACAGCTTTACTTAACCTAATTGGAATGTTAATCATAGCTTACAGAGAATAAGAAATAAGGGAAGCATTCTTCTGGCCTGATAAGTCTAGTTTCCAAGGATTATACGATTACATGAGATTCTATTTTATATTCGAATTTTAATTTTTGATTTCAATAGCAATTTCTTTAATTTTAATAGTATCACTATGCTTATTACATTTTTAATTAAATTATTTTTAAGATTTTTTTTAGAAATAAGAATTAGTTAAAATTCGCTCTGCCTAGTATGTTAATGTGGGCTTTGGAATAAACTCAAATATTTACCACAAATTGTTTCAAATTTTTAATTTAATAATTGCTTTAGATTTATTTTTTTTAAACCTTTCACAATAAATTTTATCCAAACTATAAAACTCATGTTTATTAAATTTTTGTAAATTTTTTAATTTTGTAATTCATGCTATTCTATTATAAACATGATATAGTTATAAAGTATATATATCTCACCTCCAATTATTATAATACTAAGAATATGTATATTAATTTTTATAATGAATATTTTTGAAAATTTAAGTAAATTACATATTGCTTAAAATTAAGAGTAGATTAACGATTGATATGGAGCTGAGTAACTCAAAATATTTATAAAGTTAAATTTAACATAGCTTAATTAGTAATAAATCTACATTAGGAATACTAGAGAATTAAAGCAATGAACTCATAAAATTAGTATTTTATAGGAAAATAAAATAAAAAATAGAGTTATTCTATATCCGTGGGATTGAGGGAAAAATTATGAATAAAAAAATCAAATTAATACATTAAAAAATAAATTACTTTATAGAGAATGATCTTCAAAATATCCAATATATTTAAAGTTCATGAGTATATCTAACGATATTATTAAATATAAAATTAATTTTTGAATATTTTATCAAATGCTGTTAATCTCAATCAATTTCGATATATTTAGTGAAACTAATTGATTTAAAATTTTTAAAATTATCAAAATATAAGGAAATAATAATAGCTACAATTTTAGTGCATTTTTTTGTTTATTATAAATATTTATAAATCTAACTTTAAGTAGCAATGTTTCCATAAAAAAGATTTATTTATCAAAAGCATTTTATTTTTATAATTTTGTATTTATATTTTGTATATAAATTAAAAAATAAGCAGTTAATTTACTTTTAAAATTCAATAAAATATATATTTAAGTTATAGTATAACAATTTAATATTATTTTGATGTTTTAATCATGGACTTTCAGTATTCAGACTTTAATGATAAGTACAGTGAGTGTGGAAATGGCAGCTGCCTAGAGCATCATTCATAACATCTTGCTCTTGTACTTTATGTTTACTATTGGATTAATTTACGCTTCAGCTGCTCTTATTGGTAAATTCATAGGTGCTGGGGAAGTATAGAAAGCTAAAGAGTACTTAAAGTGCTCTCATATTAATATTAAATATATTATGGTTGAGTATATGAACTCCAAATATAACCATAAATGATACTAAATTAAATGCTTGACATATGTTGGGTTTGGTATGGGTTTTCTTTAATGTGCTTCTTTGCTGTGGTTCGGTGGAGAGATTTGCTAAACCCATAAAAATGGAAGTTATAGAGGAGACTATTTTTATTTATATTGAAAATAAATAATATTAAGTTTAGATATTCACTGAATTAAAGTCCATAGTTGATATTGTGAAAAGTGTCTAAGTGCTCCTAGCTTTCGTAGTTTTCTTTGATTGTAGTCAAGGTTGGCTAAACTTATATTGAAAGTTTTTTTAAAACATTATTTTATGCTTCATTCATAATAAAATTAAGTGAATTAAAATATGAGAAAGATTGGTTTATGTGGCGTGATCAGAGGCCTTGGTATTGTAAACAAAGCTCTTATAGGTTAAATTGTGGTTTATTACTTTATTTGCATTCCACTGCAAGCTTATTTATTATACAACTTGAAGTGGGGTATCCATAGTATTTGGTCAGGTATGCTTATTGCTCTCATGCTAATTATGTTCTATTCACAGTTTTATTTAGCAAAAATAGTATTTACTTTTCTCAAGATAATTTTGTAATTTATTTCTTGATTACCAGTACCTAATTTACTTTTAATCAGATTGGTTTAAAATATCTAAAGAATCCCAAGAAAGGTAGCAAAAAGAGAAATCTCGCTAATAGCAGTCAGACGTTGTTACTGATGACTAATTAGCTAAAGCTCTCTTGAAAGAGAAGCTTTTAATTGATAATTAAGAAAATAAGAAATAAATATCGAACTGATTATCATTTGTGAATAAATGGGCATAAAA
The DNA here is from genome assembly GCA_000711775.1 of Oxytricha trifallax. Lineage (NCBI taxonomy): Eukaryota > Ciliophora > Spirotrichea > Sporadotrichida > Oxytrichidae > Oxytricha > Oxytricha trifallax. The sequence goes on along the minus strand of ARYC01005119.1, from coordinate 6,748 downwards.
TTACTAATCAACAATGAAATGATAAAATCCAAAAAACAAGCTCTTAATATTTGCTGGAAATAAGATATTATCGAATAATTAATACTTTAATTTCTTAACTATAATATTTAATGCTTTTATAAAATTAAAAATTGGCATGCGTCATTGAAAATATTTTAATTTTTAATAAAAATATAAGGGATGAGATTCTTGTTAAGTTAGCAAAATAATATATAATATTCAATTTATATCTAATTATTAATATAGGAGTGATTCAGGGTGCTTTAACATTACTTAATATCTATATTTTATCAGATTTATTAGTAGGGTGAGATTTATAACCAAATCTAATATGTATAAAATTATGAACAAGAATCATTAAATAATATAAATGTTTTAATATCACCCAAGATTTTTTAACATTTTAAAATCTGAGTATTCCTAAATCATATTATCAGATATAGTGCTTCTCTATTTAATCACAAGTTTAACTTACTATTTATATTTGTAAATTATAAACTTAACTTTTGTAATCCATAAAATTAAGATTTATATATTATACTTCATTTTATTAATCATAATAATTAATAATTACATAAAATAATATAAATATATATTATTATTGTTTATTGAATGGCAATTAGTAAATAAAAGCTGGCTAGCGAGGACACAGCAAGTTTAAGCGGTTATTCAACACCTACTTAAGATGACTCCACAACAATCACTCCAATCGTTGAAGAAAGTTATATGTAATATAAATATTTAATAGTAAAATAAAGCAAAATAAATTAATATATAAACTTGTATCTTTTAATTTATATATTAAGAAAGTTATTATTGGGAAATATTGAACATTGCAATAAAAACTAAAAATAATTTAAATGTAATTTTTGCTATAAAATATTTATTATAAATAGTTGGGAAAAAAGAAAGGATTAATAAATAATGATCTAAAAGCTTAAAGTTTATAAAAGCCAAGAATCAAATTAATAAAAGTCTACCCTTCTAAGTTTATAGTATAAACATTTTATAAATTTTATCATAAAATTTTCAGCACCATCTTGAATTTATCAATGAAATTACTTCAAATAATTATTCATTATACAAGGAAAAAAGTTCATATTCAATTGTTCCTACCGAGATCCCCCCCACTCCCATACCCAATACCCATACCCCCCGTACCCCCATTAAAATACCCCATTTCATATCATATTTTCTATATACGGGGTCTAAATCGATCTCCTTCTTGACATCTCGACATCATAGACCCTATTTTATATATAAAATTTCATTATAATTTCAAAATTTTAATTTCCCTGAGAGTGGAATAAATCATATGAATTCTATGCTTTGTCAAGTTTCACTATGTTTGTCAACCATTTTACACTATGACTTATGAAATATAAATTGAAAAAACTTTTTCATTAAACAATATTTTATTTTAATTCAAGTAAAATATTTATATACTATAATATAAAAAATATTTTTAAAAATTTCTATCCCTTAAATCAACTTCATTCGACATAATTCGAAGAAATAGTCTGATTAATTTTATAAGTTTTTATTTTTCTTAATTTATAAAAGATAATAGACAAATAGATATTTAAATTAAGAAAAATAAAAACTTATAAAATTAATCAGACTATTTCTTCGAATTATGTCGAATGAAGTTGATTTAAGGGATAGAAATTTTTAAAAATATTTTTTATATTATAGTATATAAATATTTTACTTGAATTAAAATAAAATATTGTTTAATGAAAAAGTTTTTTCAATTTATATTTCATAAGTCATAGTGTAAAATGGTTGACAAACATAGTGAAACTTGACAAAGCATAGAATTCATATGATTTATTCCACTCTCAGGGAAATTAAAATTTTGAAATTATAATGAAATTTTATATATAAAATAGGGTCTATGATGTCGAGATGTCAAGAAGGAGATCGATTTAGACCCCGTATATAGAAAATATGATATGAAATGGGGTATTTTAATGGGGGTACGGGGGGTATGGGGTATGGGGAGTGGGGGGGGATCTCGGTAGGTACATTCAATTATTACTTTAAAAATTAGTAAATTTAAATGAAATTCAATAGCAATTTTGATTTTTCATTAAAGTAAAAATATAAATATAGCTATACATGCTCTCCTATTTAGATGAATCATGTATTTGAGTTTCATTTTTTGGGTACACTTCTAGGTTTATAAGAATATATTATATAATCTTGAATTGTTATATTAAAGTAATAAAATAGATTTTTAAAATCTAATTTAAATTAAATATTAATCATAGAACAGAAGAAATTTAATCTTCTTATTTAGAAGAGTATACAAGACTCAAGTTTAAAATTTATAAAATTTTAATACAGACAGTAAAATATTTAATGAAAGAATATTTTAGAAGTTTAATAATATATTTGGAATCCTTAATATTTAATCATTAAAAATAAAGCATATAAGTAATTTTTGTATAAATAAATATAATTATAAAGTTTGAGATATCAGTAATATTTTATAATACAAATTCTAAATAATTTACTTATTTTAATAAATTCTCCTTATCTAAATATTTATTAATAAAATGTTATTGATATAAAAATAAGAATCTAATATTTGGTATTGTTAAATACCTGCTAACTTTGCCATATTCTAATGGGTACTCTTTGATATCACAAGCTTGTATTTTATTGGGAGCATCGGGGAGCCAATTTTGCTGGCTGCATTTGGAGTTGCTAATCAAATTAAAGAGTTTTATTTTATATTTTTAACCTTTCTATTTAAATTAATCTTTATAATTAACTATTTCGTTTAAAATTTACACAAGTGGTAAAATATTTTATAATAATAATTACTATGTGAATGTTCTATTGACAGTGCTCGTAGTGATCCTGTTAGGATTAAACAGTACATTGAATACTTTAGTTTCTTAGAGTTATGGCCAACATGACATGGAGATGTGTCGCACATACATAGGGAGAGGTAGAGTCGTAGTTACTCTAGCTTATCTACCTATAGCTAAAAGAATACAACAGTTTTACTATTTTCATTATAAAATTTAAAAAAATACTTACATAGGAGTTAAGGTATTAAAATTTATGAGTAAGAATATATTTATAGCTGTTATTTTGATGTTTTCAAATAAGTTTTTTGAACTTGTTAATATAAAACCATAAAACAGAAATCTAATGGTTAAAAAGAAAAGAAAAATTAAAAATTTTATAATTAAGTTAAAAAGAAAGATTTTCTTAAACATTTGAAGTATCTATTATATCTATTTCTTGAAATATATGAAACAATTAATTTTAATCTATGTAAAACATAATTTAAAAAAACTAGAAAAAACCAAATGTTTTTTCGCTTCAAGCATTATTTTTATATTTTTCAATTTAATTAATTCTAAAGAAAAATTTATGTTAAGAATAAGTTAAAAACATTTCTGTTAAAACATTAATTGAATAAAATTGGTTTAGATGAAATCACTAATCATGAAGCTACTCTTTATGTTCGATATAGTTTGATTTCAATATTTTTCCACATACACTTTGACATCTCTAGATAAGCTTGCAACTCATTTGGTTAAGCCAAATAAATCATGATCACTTTCTTGTTTACTATCGTTTTTCATCCAGTATGGAACTAAACTTATAATAAAGGTAAAAGTTCAAGTTATATATGGTATTTCAAATTGAAAATATCCATTTTACTCATGAAAAGGTTAATTTAAAGTTAATTGATTTGTAATGTCGAGAAATTATTTAATTTCATAGTTTACATCTTCATAAAGGTACTGGATTAGAGAATGGCAGGGGCAGCTATGGCAAATATTTGCAGTTTTCTTTTGAATCTGATAGTAATACACATTCTAATTTCTTGCTAAAAATCAATGAAGGAAGCGTTTCGTTGGCCAAATGGGGCATCTTTCAAGGGTATCTTAGACTATGTTCAAATAGGCATCCCATCTATGTTGATGTGGTGCTTGAAGAGCTGGTGCTTTCAAATATAAATTCTTATCTCGAGTTTTGTGGGGCCAGACATTGCTGCTGCATAAATCATAATACATTCAGTCTTGCGATTGAATATTAGTTTACAATGAAAATTAATGTTAAGACAAAAGTTTTTCAAAAATTAATGAAAGCGATCGTACTATACATCCACTTTGGCATTATAATAAACAAGCGCATGTTTGATTGGTCAATCTCTAGGAGCTTAGAACTTGCCAAAAGTTAAAGTAATTAAATCTAATCTCATGAGAATAGGATTTTTATTGGGTTTCTGCTAAATGATTTCAATATATTTCTTCGGAGAACACATTTTCAAATTTTTCTCAAACGCTGACTCAGTACTGCAGACAATTGAAAGTGTAAAACTTCTTGTGAGCTTAAACATCTTCTTCGATTGTAAATAATTTATAAATTTGATGTATTAATTAAATAAATTTAAAATTAGTTATAATTGCTGTTAGGGCTGGATTCAGGGAATTATTAGAGGTTTCGGTGCTCAGGATTAAACTCTTAAACTGCTTATATTAGTATTTTATGGGTTCTGTTTACCTTCCTAAATATTCATGATCATTCAGTTTTAAATGGGGCTTACTTCCATTTGGATTGCCCTTCTCTCCTCAATGATAATCCTTTCCTCATATTCACGAGAATATTTTTAACTTAATTTTTATTACATTTATTTTTATAAATTAGATTACTTTTACATGGTTAATTGGGGATTAGATGAGGATTTATATGCTAAAAATATAAGTGAGAGACATTTACATGAGAAAATTTAATTATAAGTTCGATAACAAAGAAATATTAACAACTGCTGCTTAAGTTTAAATATGCCTCTTGTGGAAGGCAATGAAAAATAAGTTTGAAATAAAAAAATCATAAATCAATGTCATTTGGAAATAAAAAAATATGTAAAATTCTCACTTTGGGAATAAATTTTCTTATAAATTAATTTGATTGTTACTTTACTTATTTGATTAAATTAGACCTGTAATTAAAGTATATTTCTAACAGTAATTACCTTGATTGTAACTATTTAAAAGATTTACAAAAATTAAAGCTATTTATGTGATTAGTTACTATTTCCTACTATCTGATTGTTTTAATAGGTCTTTTTGAGTATTTAAACTTTGGCAATTTAAAATTAATTATCTATAATAAATTATAGAGACTAGTAGATTTCTTAACAAACCAAAAGCAGGAATTAAAATGGAACAACATCCAGTCATGATCGAAGCACATCTCAACCTTCATTAATCAGAGCACTAAGCTGAAATCGACTTGATTAAAAAGCTTGAAGATGACTGATATATATATATATTGTATTATCTTTTTAGTGACAGTATATTCCTTTATAAAGTGTTTATTTGCATATTTTACTTTATCATTTTTTAGATTTTAAGATAAATAACTGCAAAGTATTGATAAAATACGTAAAAATAGGAATTTGTAGAAATTAAATAAATTAATAATTATAACCAATTCTCTAAAAGCATTAAGTTGTTGCCGTGCTTTTTCCAAAAAATTTTGATCTTAATAGTCTTCAGCACCATAATATAAACCCCAATTTTTTCTTAAACAGTTTAACACTTGAATTAATGTTTGGCAGGAAGTCGATGATTACCATGATCGTTTGACAGCGTCAATTGGCGTTGATCTGGCATGGTCACTTCATGTCGATTCTTCATCGATAGGCTTGAGTTGAGGCCAACCAGAAACCCATTCTCATCTTCTAGATCCTAAAATCTATTGCTTCATCCTTGATACGTCGGTGCCATCATTGGTAGCTCATGCTGTTGGTCCATCGTTGGTGTGTTGGTGGACTTGACCTCCGCAATGGGCGGAGGTGAGAGAGGTTTTGGTAGTTTGGCGATTGATTAGTTTAAACTTAAACTTAAAAGCGTGATATATAATAGGGAAGTTTTAATCAATTAATTTAACTGTTCAACTGCTAATGATGCTTGTCTTGATTGGTGCCAGGGCACCTACAACTCCTTTCATCGTCATTGATGGTTGACTCATACGAACCCATGTCTGATGGTGGTGCACCACTGCTTGACGCTGAACGCCCAGAGCTTGTTGACATCACTCTTGGTCATGGCCTTCAGAATCTGAGAGAGTCTCTTAACCAAGTGAATCCTATAAGAGGTTATGATAAGTACACTTACTTGCTGTCTGCCTGCTCCTGCCTGAGGTGCCTCTTGATGTATGAGAACAGCTGCTCGATAGGGTTGAGCCAGGGTGAGTACTCGGCATTGAATAGCACTGTCACCTTCAACTTCCTGGCAGTCTCCAACACTTCAGAGTACTTGTGATTGACTGCGTTGTCCATGAGCAGCACGATCTTCTTCAGGCCAAGGTCCTTGTCGGTGCGCAGCTGGCGCAGGGTGTGGTAGAGGAAGTTCTCGAACAGCACGGCATCGAATGCTCCCTCGATGACTTGGCTGGCTATCAGCTGGTCCTTAGTGATTGCTGCCACGAAGCTCATCGAGAACTGCTGCCTTTTGGTGGATTCCTTGGTTATGTAGAGATTCCTAGCCATGGTGCCATAAGTGCCCAACCTCTGGCTGACTTGCTGTCTGACTGCTGCGATGGGAGTATAATGTTGCGATGGTTAAGCATCGAGATTGCCAGAGTATACTATAGGTGCTTAGTCATTCAACTAGTTGGGTAGACTTAACCTGGTATCAACTAAAGTAATATAAAATCATAGAGCTTTAGCTTACTATCCTATTCCTTCACTGTGACTTTACTGCTGCTCACTGCC
>ARYC01005118.1:0-48952 GCA_000711775.1 Oxytricha trifallax | reverse complement strand
TGCAAATTGAGGAAGAGGTTAAGCAACCAGCCATAGAGCATTAATAAATACCAGCCAAAGTTGACTATTAATGCAAAGAATGCAATAAAGTTTTCCCTTACATATCAACTTATAAGAGACACTTGAGAGATATACACAACGATATGCCAAGGTTATATCTCAAGCATTAAAAGAAAGATGGGAAGTATGTCTGTGAGTTCTGTGAAAAGCCATATTCTCATACTAGAGACCTCAAAGTGCACCTAAAGAAAATGCACAATTAAAGTTTTGTCTTTATTCATGAACCTACAGGGAATAGATTCCTCTAAAAGAGAAGATCAAGAAACCCAGTGGAGTCTCTTAGAGTTGAAGTCTAGAAGTAATTAAAAATGAAGAAAGTAGTCAAGAACTTTCCAGTCTCTGAGATCAATAAAATCATGGTTAAAATAGAGGCAATATAGATTTCTATATTAAAAATTATTGACTTAGATTCTTGCTTAGAAAGCTACCTCACTCTTGAAGATAAAATAGAGAAGAGAGTCATTACTGATGGACTATTGTAGGAATACATTCGAAATTGGGAAAATATAATTAATTAAATTTATAATAAATCAAATTCGTGGCAGTTAAAGTTGGTCAATTTTAATGATCTTGGGCTCATTCGTTAGAGAATTCAAAATTAGCTGGACTTTGTTGTTGGCGGTACTATTTTATCGCATCCCTGGTGCGAGATAACTCGACTTTAATTTAACACCTCTAAATTCATTAAATTATGCCCTCACATTTAAGTCGAGTTATCTCGCTCCAGGGATGCGATAAATAGTACCGCCAATAATAAAGTCCAGCTAATTTTAAATTCTCTATCGAATGAGTCTAAGATCGTTTAAATTGGCCAACTTTAACTGGCACGATTTTGATTTATTATAAATTTAATTGATTATATTTTCCCAATTTTGAATTTATTCCTACAATATGCTTACAAGATATATCCTTTCAATTACTTCCTTGCTGATGACACGTTCCAAATGGAATTGCTAATGAGTATTATGCTCTTTAAAAGGCAAAGTTAAATGAGTGCAGGCATTTTATCTGGCTTGATGCTATTTACTTTGTAAAGATCATGTAGCCTTCAGGCTTCTTTACTTGAAATGACTTACAGAGAATTTTATCTTACAATAGATGTCAGAGATAAATTGGCTAGATAGTATAGCAGATTGTTGAGTGGATTGAAGAGCTTCACAAGCTAGGTTGTGTTCATAGATACTTAAAGCCAGAGAATATCATGTTGAACTTTCAGCCTCTTAGAGTTTATATTATTGACTTCAACAGAGCTCAAAGATTGCAAGCCTCTGCATTAGGAAATGTATACGGCACTCCTGGATATTTCCCAGAGAGAGAGGATTGGAGAGATGGAGACACTTAATGGGATATCTGGGCTCTCGCAGTAATAATAATAGAGAGCGACATGCCAAGAAACGATACTTTAGCTGCAGGGGTGAGAGAGATTGTAAGCAGAGAATCAAACAATATCTCGATAAAAATAAAATAAATGGAGGTCTCAGAGAACTTGCATACTCAACTATTATCAAGCCAGCTAAGAGAATTAACAAACGATTTAAACAATCAACATCAACTTAGAAAGATAAAATTCAGAGAACTGCCACATGACTCTAAGCTTATGTTTGTGTGAAATATTTTAAAAACTCGCTTGTTATACTCATTTAAAATACTAATATTTAAACATTAATCCCCTACATAAACCTATTAAAATCCTAATAAAGTATGCACTAATAGTCTACTTTTATCAATCAAAAACTCAATCAAACTACTGAAAGGGTTTTGGGGTTTTAATTGCCCCTATTAAATTAAAGGGACACAAGCAAGTAATTAAACTAAGGCAATATTAAATAATAATTAATATTTGAATAATATAAGAATATTTTTATTTAGCAATAATTCAATGTGAAAAAAATTGTTACAAAAACGGTGTAGCGATTGTTCATGCCATTTTATATGAAATTTGAGAATGAACTGAAACAAGAACTTTAAGTAGAAAAGGTTTTTATAAACTTTGATGATGATCACTCAAGTTCCTTTGACTGTCAAGAAATATTCGAGATGTTTCATAAAAATGGGATTATTATCACTATGAATTAAGTCAAGGAGTTGTTCAAAATTGTTGATGAAGATGGATCAGGATAGCTTTCGCTTTAGGAATTCAAATTATTCATGTTTTCGGAAGTGGCCAACAAAAGTAAGCTTATGTTATTAAGCTTGCATTGTACATCTTTGGGGTTTGTATTGTGTTAATACTATTTGCTATAGAATTTAGGTAGATTATCACAAAATTTAGAGAGAAAAACTCAATGTACCAAGGCTGCATCCATTTCAGTTTTAACATTATGTTAGAGTACTTAAGTGAATAGGTTAATGGACAGTAACTCAATGAAAATATTCATAAATTAGGATGAGCACCTGAAATATAGATGAGACTTTAGCAAAATTTCAAGAGTTATTTCGTTAAAGTAAGTTTTCTCTTAAAAAGGAATTGCTTCAACCTTAGCAGTAAATTCTAAAATTTCCATCGATATTAACGACATAAAAATAATGGCTGTTTAATTAGAAAAGGACTTGAAATACAATAGTAATCAACTTGTGATGACAATTTAAATAAAGAAAGCTTATAATCTTCCCCAGATAAAATTATAAACATTGATAATTTATATAATTGCAGTATTAATAGTTTTAATACAATAAGAAATAATCCATAAAAAGAGAGGAACAATTTGATAACTCATAAAACTATTGATTATGCTGATTAAAAAAATGACTGGATTTAACACAAAATTTAAATTATTTACATATTTATTTATTTCAGTTGATAATCTCAATAGAGAGAAGAATTAATTTAAAGAAAAATTAAGAGAGATATTTCATAAAGTAAGATAGAATTGGAAAGCAGATGCAGTCTAAGAATATCAAACTATAATTTTAAAGAAGCATAAAAAAATTACAGAGAAAATTACTTTAGATATTATCATAATCGATCTAAATCAAGAAATAAGTAAAATTAAGAAAATATCTATGGAAATCAAAATTTCAAAGATAAACCCCAAAACCCCATAAGCATTAATCAAGGATGAAGTATAAATTAATCAATAAATTAATGATATAAATCATAACTCTTTAATTATTATATAGCTAATCGTTAAATAACTGTAGTTTTTAAAAAGTCTTACAAAATCTAACAAACTATAACAAAATCTTACAAACTCTAACAAAATATAAAAATGTAAAATTTATTCATACAATCTTTAATAAAACACTTTACTTTTTATCATACTTATCTTATGATTCTAATGTATAAAATTTATTTGTAAATAATTGAATCAATTTATGTAGATTTTTCATACTTTAGCTTATACACAGTTTTATCAAATATAAATTCAATTTTTTACTTTTTTATTAATAAAAGGGACTATTCAAATTTTATTGATAATTCTTTCATTTATACTATTACACTTAATATATAGAAATGTACTCTTAAAATTTAAGACTTTTTAGTTTTTAATAGAACTTGTTATTTTTCTTTTAAAAATACCTTTAATTTTATTTATTTTTTATTTATGATTACTTATTATAAGTAAGTCATTAATTAGTAAATTTTTAACAAAAACCTATAAATTTCAACTTTCTCATACTAAGCTCAGAATTACAATAAAATTTTTTTTATACTAGTAAGTTTAAGTTTGTTTGTTAGAATTTCAAGTTAATTATACTAATAAGTTTTATAATTTAATCTGAGAATGAATTCTTGAATTAGAATTAATTTTATAGTTAAATTATTAAACTCTTCATTAAATTTAAAAACAAATTAATTGAATGACTATAAAATATGATAATAATCTTTCAATTTAATAAAGAGTTTTAAAGTAATAGAAAAATAAAAAGCTATAAATCTTTGAATTTTATCAAAAATTATTTTAAATCAACCTTCATTTTTTTATGCAAAAATTCATTATATTTAACTGATTTTGCTTTAAAATAGCTATAAAATTCCTTTAATTTTACTTCAGAATTTAAGTTATTTTTTCAAGATTTCGTATAAACTCATAACAACAGATAAATAATTAAAATTTTCCTTCCAATTGAGCAAAAAATAATTTTTTAAGCTTTATTAAATTTTCATAGCAAAATTATATTATGCTGATACCTTCATAAATAAGGGTTTCAACAATAGACATTTTTATTGGGAATGTATAAGATTTAATTCTTAAAATACAAAAATTTTCTTTAGGCGCTATCTGACATTTTCTATGACGCCAACTGACACTAATGATAGATATATTAATTAGAGTTAATGGCACTATCTGACATTTTCTTTGGCGCCAACTTACTTAAGCATTTTTATATTGAAAATAGGACAATTAAGTCATTTTATAGGTCAATTTATATTATTATCTACTCTTTAACAGAGTTATAAATATTAAATTATTAAATATTGATAAAACTCTAGATGAAAAGTAAACATTGAGTTTAATTCAAATAATCCACTAAAAATACTAACTTAAAAAATATAGCATTAAAAGAAGAATAAAATAAACTAGTAAAACTAACTGAAAAATGGTAAAAACTAATGAATAGCAATAAGAAAACATCTTTTAAGTTTCAACTTAAAATCGACCAAGGATTTCATTTATGATTTATAATAGGAAATTAATTAATTTAATCAAAAACTTTACATATTAAAAGGTATTCTAACTAATCAGACGGAGGTGACCAACAGCACTCACATAAAATGTAAGTTTCAAAAAAGATATATTAAAAGTTTTTTTTTAGCGGTCCTACCTGGTAGGATCTGGGGTGTCAGCAGACTGAACCTTCGCAAGGCTACACTTGGAGGGGACAGGGGAGTGACTAGTATGAGTATGAAGATGAAGATGACGAGAAGAAGATGAAACTGCTTTTAATCATGTTTCCATTTTTGATAAGTTTAATAAGCATTAGTATTTAGTTTAATAGATTAATTATAAATTTAAAGTTTTCTTATTATAAATTATGATTATCTACCAAGAGATAAGAATAATTATATACACATTATAAGTATTTTGAACTAGAACAATGTATTATAAATAGCAATCGCATTATATAACATGAAATTTAATGACAGTAAATTTCAATCTACATTACCAACTAAGCTTAATACTTATAATTCAACTAGATTTGTTAGAGGACATCCAAAACTCTAAAAAACAATTTCTCACAAGGGCTTATTTTCAAATAAGTTGATCTTTGACTAAGACAATAATAACATCAAAAGTAATAAGACTTTTTATGAATAATACCACATTTGGTGGATTTATAAAGCCCCTGCTTTCAAACTAAAACTTAAATCAAAATCTTAATAGTAGTTAATAAACTCTAGGTTAAATTAAAGAGGTACGATAGCGCGAAAAAGATTTTATTCCAAGACTATTCTTTCATTTGGCACTCATATGAATTCTACGACATTAAATTCTATGCAACAATTGCGTTCACATACATTTATAACATTAAATCGAAGATACACTTTAATGATACTATTAAAATAAGGAATAAATCAGGACACTCCCTTCATAAACTAAAATAGTAATAGCAATATTAAAATTAGGCAGAGTCTACGAATGCTAATTCTAGATCTTGGATTTTAAATTTATGAGAATTTTTATTTGATTTCTTTAAATTAAATAATAATTCATGCATCAATTATGATAAGTTCTTTTATATTAATTTGCAAGTTTTAGTTTATTATTATTCAGATCATAAATGTTTGTAAATTAGAACATAATTTATCAATAATCATAAAAGTAAGTTAGAAATTAGGTTGATTAAATACAATAAGAATAGAACCAAACTATGAAATCTAAATCATCTTAATGGAAGAAAAATTTAAGTAAGAAGGAAGGAATGCTCTATAAAACATGAAAATAACTCATGATGAGATAAAACAATTTAATTGGCAGTCAATCACAAGAACAATCCTTAATTAACATGCTTATGAGCATATTATCTTGATCAAGCCGAAAGAGAATCCTTAAGATTCTGTGTCTAAATAATATCAATAGTTCAATGATTCAAACTTAAATCCTAGTTAGGGAAGGTTAGAAGGTATTTTTGGGTGAAATAAGAACATAAACAAAGCAGAGGACAAAGAGTGACAATTACTCATAACTATAATTCAAGTTTGAGAAAATCCACTGATTAGCGAAATTTGAATGGTAGTTAATCGAGAAAAGCTTGACAAACCATTATGAAGCTTGTCTTATTCGAGGAGGATGAAGGTAGCCTTATATTTCCAGATAAAAGGATTTCTTTGAGATAAGATATTGATAGACTAGTTGCTAAGTCAAGATATAGACGAAAGTATTTTGAGAGATTTAAGAGAGAAAGGGAAAAGTGCCTTGAAGCCATGAAAATGAAGATTCAGACTCTGTAGAAATTTAATATTGACGATGCAGCTTTCTGGAATAACTATGGAAATTGACAAAAATATATAGCCAACTCACTTCTTGAAGATAGTGACAAAGTGATAGTAGACAAAGAGGAAGTAGAGAAGTATAGTAAAAATTATGATAATAAATTCGTGAGAAATAAGCCTAGTTTATATGGGGACAAAGCCTACTATAAAATTGACTAGTCCTATTCTAGATCCAGTCTATCAAACTATAAATATGAAAATTCCGTCAAATATAAAACTTAATAAGAACTAAATAATTACTTTTAGTCTATTGACAAACCTAAATTTTTATATTAGCCACAGAGAAAAAGCTATTAATCGACTAAGGAGGATGAGATCAATAGTAAATATTAAATAAAATTATATAGTAATTACTTTAAAGATTTTTGATAGATTAACTTAGGAAATTATTTTTAATAATACCTTACTTATAGCAAATAAACTTTCCAATATATCTCAAGCAGAGAAAATTTAATATAATAACTTAACAATAAAACCTAACTATGAATGGCTATATATTAAACTAAAATACAATTGGTATAATAGACTAATCATTGAGCTTATAAGCAACATTAAATTTATGGATATTATTTGTAATTTATTAGCAATAATAATTTAATTATTCTTGTTTAAGTAATTTTAATATCAAAATGACCCTAAATCATTATATTAACTCTAATTTTAATCTCAAACAGGTATAATCAAACAAAAGTATATTAGCAAATCTTTAGCCACACCACTAAATAAAATAAATGGACTCAAAGTATCTGAGAGATCTTTAGTTTCTTCAATTTTAAAGAACCAATTAAGGGAAATTAAAAGTAAATCTGCTTAAGGAATACATAAACTTAGCAATCTAAGTTAAAACAGCATTATGAGATAAAGTTTATCCTAGCTTAAATAAGCAAGGAAAAGTACAATAAATTAGAGATTATTATCTTAAAGTTCTATTTTGACTGAAATTAATCCCTATACTAAAAATTATTTCACTTAATGGTAAAATTAATTACTTTTTAAAAGGTATGAATTCTCACTAGATAAGAGGAAATAAAAATTGACCAAAATAATCAAGATTAAATTCTCTAAATATCTCTCTTGTTAATGCTTTAAATCCTTAATAAAATCTGTTAAGAAAGTATAGAAGATTAATGGGTAATATAAAAGACAGATCAATAAGTAATCATCAGATAATGATTAATAAAGAAGAATTATAAGGAAGGGTTATGGACACTTCAAAATATAAATAATTTAGAATTAATTTTCATAATATTGACATTCATATCAGCATTGTGAAAAGCTTTCGCTTTTAAGGAGTAGTAGCTAAGATAATATGTACTTTACTGTATCTGCAAAAACAAGCTTAAATAAAACAGGATAAAACAATAATCATGTTTATCAAAACTTGCGTGATATGAACCTTCTTTAAACCAAATCAAGAGAGCATATTATTTATATGAATTATAAGGGTTATGTTTTTATGATATCAATCATTTAATAATCAACTCTCCTTTTTAAGTGAATTAATCAAAAATTATTTTTTTATTGCAATAATTATTGAAGTTTATAAATTTCAGTCAATCCACTCTTAAAGAAAATAATCACTTAATATATAACTATTAATAAAAGTGACATAAAAATAACTGAAATTAATTATTTGTAATTTATATAAATTATTTAATAGCATGATACTTTATAAAATAATAATATGAGTGATTACTAATGTCATAGCAAAAAATAGATTGAATAAAGAAAAATACGAATTAGGTTTAATTTCATTAGTAGGATTGATGCCTACCTATGAGACAATTTCAAAGATTTGTCTGCGGTCTATTTTTAGTTCCATGTCTCGCTTTAAAATCCATTATTTCTTGTTTTATGTGGAGATTCTTAAAGAAATCATGCTACAAAGGTTCCTTTGCTGTGATTCTATGTCTGGGGTCTAATGTAACATAAATTAAGCTTAGTATATTTATAAATAAGCAATAAGCTTTGAGAAAAGATCTAAAGCATGCTAATTTTCAATAATTGGGAAGGATTCTTGTAGATTATATGGTAGAGAAAACTTGGGTAGGTTGAATTAAACTAAATTATTGCAATTTATTTAAAATTCAATCATTTAAGCAAGGTTAGGAGAATTTGTATTGTTTGAGTAGGTGAAATGTGTAGTTTTCTGTTGGTAAAACTGGAATCTTCAATGCCTTAAATGAGCATCAGTTTCACTCTTGCATTGAAAAACTGGAGATAAAGTGAAGAATTCTGCAAAGATACATCTTATCGACCAAATATTAACACAAGTAAGTAATTATGATTTATAATATGAAAACTTTTAATTATTATTTATTCTAATCACATTAATACTAATACTTATTATTAATATCAAAAATGGAAATCTCTATGATTAGTGCTTTTCTTCCTCATCGTCATCTTCAACGCCATATTCATTTTCATCATCTAAGTCTCCTCTGTCTACAGTATTGCGAAGCACCAGTTCTGCTGTACTAGTGGTCTTACCAGGTAGGACCACTATAAATAAATATTAAAGATTTGTTTTTTGTAACTTATATTTTATGAGAGTGGCCCACCTCCACCTGCGTCTGATCTTTAAGTATTCTCATCACTATATTAAGTTTTTAATTTAATTAATCCATTACTTATTATAAATTATGAATCCACTGAGCCTAACACTATTTCTGGTGCCCTGTACCAAAGTGAGACTATAGTGTTAGATTTAAAAAATAAAATTATAAACTTTTCCTCTTCATAAAAGATGCTTTCTTAGACAATCCAAAATCAGCTATCTTCAACATGCCTTTAAAAAGGTCAAATATAAACAATTCTATCTTTAAAACCAATCAAAATATTATCAGGCTTATATCTCTATGTAAGATGAGCTTGCCATGCATAATATCAATAGCTGTCAGTAAGTTTTTTATCATAATTAAGTATTTAGTTTTTGAAAATTAAAATTGATGTGTATCAATATTTTCATCATTGAAAATATAACAATTAGGTAATGCTTAAACAAAACTAAATTTTAGAATAAATAGTATTTTTTCCTTTTTGTCTCGATCCTCTTATTTATTTCTGTGTACTACTGATCTATGTGGACTACAGAAAAAAAAATTAAATCTAAAATAATCTGAATCTTTTCGAGAGGAAAGGCTTAACTGAATATTTTAACTTCATTAGAAATTTTCCAAGAGTTGACTGGCAATACTAAAATACACAGTAAATGATTGTATAATAAAAAAAAGTAAAATAAAGTATTCTATCTTTTATAGTATCATCTTTAATAGCATCGAGCATCTTTATAAATTGAGGATAGGCTGCTAAGCTTTTCAACAAGGATATTTATCTCATGGTTGAATAGGTAATACCGTTCAAGACGTACTATAAAGAAAAATATAAATGAGAGGATTAATTATGTCAAAGAAGAAACTTTTTACAGAAACCTCTAAACAACTGGATATATGAGTGCATCTTGTTACCTCTCCTTAAAAATCTCTTCCAATAACATTTACTTTTGCATAATCAGAGAACTTTGTTTTTCTAAACTGGATTACTTGAGAGCTTTCTAGTTTTTCACCTTCCTCTAGACTCTCCTGACTCTTGTAGTAGTTCTTCTTCTGTTAAAGTAGAGCAAGAAAATCTTTTCTGTCGTCTCCAATTTAGCCTCCTTGTTCAGTGAGCACACCTTCAACTCCGATACCTCTGTTCTCACTTTTTTACCTGTAATGCCCCGGCTCATGAAGTCCATTTCAAATAGTTAATTGATTAACTGAAGTTACTTGCATATCGTTGACTATATACACATTATTGGAAGCCTGGGTCTTAGAAACTCTATTGTCATGTGCTATGGAAACGTTAGTTTTGTTTTTCTGATGGGGGATCGAAATTTTACCCCTCGCTTTTTACTGGATGAGTCCTATAAATTAAGCTTAATCAGAGCTTTAAGCGTTTAATTAGATCTATTGCTACTATTAATTCTAATGAGTTTACTACTGATTTTGCTGCTTCATTAATAGTATAATTTTATCTTATGGGTTCACTTAAGGCTAGTGATAATGCTGCATATTATTTAATGTATAAAATACTTTATCATTTTATCACAATCAAAATACAATAAAAAATAATATATTCATTATTTGACTTTAAAAATTAAAACATAAATTGCATGAACAATTTTAATAAGCATTTGCTGGTGCTGAATGTGAGGCTATATTTGATAGGTAGCACCATTATTTGTTTAATGATGTTATCTATCTTGTGTTTTTTGGATCTCTTTCTTCTCATGCCATTTCCTGTTTCCTGTCTGGTTTTTTCAGTATGTGCTTGATTGAAACGAGGATTTGGGCGGTTTCCAGAAGTCTAGAGCTTTGTTACATCAAGGTTGTGAGTACCAAGCTGAGAGGTTGTGTGCTGAATACGTTTTTAAGCATTTTTCTATTTGCTGTTATCCATTATTTGTTCTTGAATTTTCTGAAAACTAATGAAAACGAAGGTAATTAAGGCCTAAATAAATTTGTGCTTTAACTTGATAAATTATTTTTATATTTAAATTGATAATAAAGAAGAAACTGAGTAATGATACTTTTATTGATTTAAGTTTGGATATTATGATTATAATAATAAAAATATTACTGCTTTTACGAAAATTAAAAAATTACTATCTAACCTACATCAACTTCAAATGATACCTTTGAACAAAACTATTAAATTAAAGATTTTAAGCTGAATTAATATAAATAAAAAGAAGTTCATAAGTTATGGGATTGAATTAATTAAAAAATGAAAATGATAAGACTTAACGGTAAAAATGGTAGAACTCTGACTCTATTCATTTATCAATTAATTTTTTAATAAATTCTTTGAAGTTCTAATATAGTATGTCTAGCATAGATAGATAACTAATCAACTCAAGTAGATATTGCAGAAAGTTTCAGAAATTACAAGGAAATGGAAAATTTATTTGTGTAAGAAGATCGCTCGAAAGTTCGCAAACTGGTCCACTTAAAAAATTTCCAAGAAAACAACTAGAATTATTTGTGTAATAATATTTAAATTATTAACTTCTTGCATTTTTCATTTTATTTATCATAAAAACTTAACAATATTTATACTTAAAAATGGATGATTAAGATTAGGAGATTAATTCCAAGCATATAATACAGTAAAGCCCACGTATTTATTATATATTTATCTTCTAGATTCATTTTATTGCATAACTATACATTGCAGTGTCTGCTTTAAACAATTATTTTTTTTGAAACTTAAAAATCAGTTACAATATTTGAGCACTTAACATGAGATATCTTAAACATTATAGCAGAATATCTACCTTTACATGATTAATAGATCCCTCCTTAATTCACTCTGACTAATTCAAAGATTCTTAATAACTATACTATTTATAAGAAGGAAAACTACTCAATCTAAAATTAGATTCTTGTAGATCAAATTGCATAGTTGAAGCAAAGTTTTTTCGATTATTTTGATCAGAAGTTGTTTGAGATGTCCAAAGGACTCTCTATAATTTAATATTCTAATATAAACTCCAAAGAGGGGTCTACTCTTGAAGAATTGAGAGAAGATAAACTACTTAATCAAGATGATCTTACACTTATAAGAGTATATTTGCAGCTTTTATGTACAAAACCAAAAACAGTAAAATATTGAGTTGTAAGATTAACTGCAGGAAATGATTTCTGATAATAATAATAGATTGAATAGCTACACTTTACTTTCGATCCTTAAATCTAGTGTCAAGTTGGTTCATCACTTTAAACTTTCAGTCTAGAAAATTATTTTATAAACTACAAAAATAAAGGTCATAACTAGCTATAGATTCTAGCTCAAATAATTTATGAAACATTATAGTTTTGTGAAATCGTTCATAATAGAATTGAAAGTGATATCAGAGAGTTGGAAAGAGTAATCGATTTATATAATAGCTACCAAGATAAACTTGGGAAATTAACTAATAATGCTAAAATATAAATGATATGGGAAGATTATATTAAAATAAACAAATAATTAGATAAATAGGAGCAGTTAACTTTTTCATAACCTAAGCAATATGGTACTTGAGTGATTGAAAATTAATTAACTTAGCTTTACTATTTGTGGTGTGACATTATCGTATAACAGAAGAGAGATAAATCAACTTTAACTTAGGAGTGATTTGTTTAGTTGATTTTAAAGTCAAAATTAAAGTCGAGTTATCTCGCTTCAGGAATGCGATAGAGTGTTACCGCCATTAGTAAAGTCCAGCTAATTTTGAATCCTCTATCGAACAAGCACCAATTTGTGGGAAAATTAAATTATAAATATATTTGCAATTATTAAATATATTTATAAATTATTTTTCCCCCCAAATCATTTATATTTTAGAATATTAAAGATAACTGCATCAATTAACAATGAAATTAAGTTTTGGTTAAAGAGCCATTACAAATATTAAATAGATTTAATATTTATTAAAGTCTTCACATAATACTACTATCTATAATTCTCATATAAATTTAACATAGCCTCGTAAATAAAGTTGACCCTTGAGTATTTTGCTGTCTACCCATGCTGAGTTCATTTAGGAATCATCATTGACTTCTTAGAGTTTCTTCATCTCTTTCTCTTTCTTGTAGTAAAAAGCAAGCATTTTCTTATGATTATCTGGATTAATCATTGGTTCTTTTACAAGAGCACCTGATCCCTTCTTTAAGAGCTTCACCACGAATTTCTGTTTCTCATTCTTTCCAAAGTAATCAGAGAAAGTCTTACCCTTTTGAAACTACTTTCCTACTATCAAAATAGTAGTGATTTCAGCACTAAGATCATCAGTTAGATCCATTTCCTCAACAAAATCCTCGCTGTTTTCAAGAAAAATTCTTATTGGCTGTCAATTTCCTAGGCCTTGGTATCTTGAGTAAGACATCATGATGATTCCTCTGATGTTGTCTAATCTCTTATTGAGCATATTAATATTAAGAGCGACTTTCCTGTCAATTTGAGATTTATGAATAAGCTCTTTGGTTTTCATGGCCTCATCCAACATCAATCTGGTCATCTCTTCATTAAGTATCCAACCATCTCTTATATTATTTCGTCCTCTACTTCACTATCTCCAACTCAAGGAGGCTTATACTTCATGCCATTGATTGTTGTGAGGTCTTCATTCTAAAAAAACTCCTCGTAATCTTTGAGCCCACGAAGTTCTTACAGCTTCAAAGAACCTTTGCTTGATAGATCTTCCTATGCTATTGAAGCTCGACTTATTATTGTCTATAAATAAAAATAATAATTTGTTTGAAATATATCTTTATGTCGTGCCTTAACATAGCTCAACAATTAAATCGTCAATTTAATTGAGGTATTCGTTTCATATAAGAATTGATTTAAATCTGTCTTTTTGTAGTGAAGGACAACAATTTTTATAATCACTAATATGTTACTTTGAATTTAAATTATAAATCAGAATATTCTAGAAATTAAGTAGACTTTCATAGAATTCAACTGTTTGCTTGATCTTTGATGTTCGAATAATTAATAATATGTTTATTCACTAATAAAAAATAAAATGAGTACTGCTCTATAAAAAGTAAAGCAAGCAAGACTGTCAATTTAATTAAGGGGATTATAAAATGCTTAAATATTATAAATTCCTCTACTTAAAAGAATCTTTATCTTTAAATTATTTTGAAAAATAGACTCTTTAGATTTATCAAATGAAAAATAGAGAAAGTTACCCCTTTAAAAACATTGCATTTTAATTTCTGCAATTTAAAAGAATTAAATATTTCTTTCAATTAAATCAAGACATTTGATTCCTTAGCGTTTATAAAATCTTGTCCAAGGTTAACTTAGATAGACTTGTCAAATTATAACTAGAAAAAATAAACTGAAATTTTGCAATTAGATTCTTTAAAAAACTTGACATATTTACATATCAAGAATAATCATACAATTTAAATCATTAAGAAAAGGTTTAGTTTGCTAAAATGTATAATTTTGAATGATTCAAAGTAGCCACCCTCTTAAAATTTGTAGTTGATTATTTATATGCAAATTACAGTCATGTTCCTAGAATTAGGTCTACGACTGCGATTATAACTAAAGATAAGGTAGTTTTTGTAAATATTATCAATGTATATAGGTATCAAAGATAAATTGTAAGCATTGATGAGAAAAACATGGAAGCTATAATGAAAATGACTTCCATAACACCAAAAAGTGATAGGAAGTTTAGAAAGTTGATTTGTCTCTATTAAGATATTATTCCTGACTTAATAAAAAATAGACTTTAAGAAATAGAAAGACTTTTATAGCATGCAAGTCATTCAAGTGTAAGAAGAATATCAAAGATAAACCTTGAAAAGAGGAAACTCATT
Organism: Oxytricha trifallax; assembly: GCA_000711775.1. Lineage (NCBI taxonomy): Eukaryota > Ciliophora > Spirotrichea > Sporadotrichida > Oxytrichidae > Oxytricha > Oxytricha trifallax. The sequence continues at coordinate 34,093 of ARYC01005118.1, read as the reverse complement.
AGTTAAAAATATAATATTAAAGACAAAAAATTCAAAGCGCAATTCCAAAAAGAGGCTTACCAACAAAATGGAACTAAATTAAAGATTGGAAGATTTCAGACATGAAACTGTTTAAAGATTCCAATTTTAAGGCCAGAGATACTTAGATAAAAATGGGAACTCAATTGATTAAGAAATTGAACCTGATAGTTTACAGTTTGAAGAAGAAAAGCTAAGGTAAATGGTGGAGCGAATTTTAAACAAAAAAGAGTAATATTAAATAAAAACAAAAGTAGCCACAATGAAGAAAGACAATACTTACCATTTTTTAGGTATAAAAGAAATCACTAAAACTGGTGTTTATAGTCCTGACATGCCAAACATACAAACTTTAAGCATTAAAGCTAAAAATATTTAAATGCTTTAATGAAAGATCTATATAAAAAGAGGGAAGTTAAGAAAATTTAGATCTTAGGAACTTAAAAGGTAATGAGGAAAATTAAATATTTACAAAGCTAAAATGAAGAAGAACAAAGATTTACTTAATCAATCATTTAATTCTGAAGTCTTAGATGAGAGAAAAGAATAAGATACATCAAATTTAGAGATTATTTTTCAGAATATGATTTACATAGTTTATCAGATGATTAGGATCTAAGAAATTCAAGATCAAGAAGTAATTTAGATGACATCAAATAGTAAATGAAGATGTAATATTAACTGGCTCTATTTGACATAAATAATCCAGAAATAACTGTTATTCAAATGATAAGAAGGAAGAAATATTTACTCAATCGACCAAGAAACTGTAAAGTCCAACATCTTTAGGCTCCTTTAAAAATCTCTCAATTCCTACAGATTAATCAATGAATAAAATGAATAGATATTTCAGCGAAAATGATTTAAAGCAAACTTATGAATAGAAAAAAGAGCTCTATACAAATTAGAGAGTTCAAAATTAGATTCATATAAATGGACAACAGAAAAATTTCAGAATGATTGTTAATAGAGCTAATAGATAAGTTTATATAAAAAGAAAGAGTTCAAAGAAGTTCAGAAAATTGTTAGGGAAGAGTTAATTAAAGTCATTTTAGCTATGAAGATCTGGAGATCTGAAGACGTCAATCTTAGAATGGAATAAAAAGGCTTTCAAGAGAAAAAAAACAGTTTAAAGAGTCACAAGATTATTTTAAAAGGCATAAATAATTTCTAGAAAACAATCCATATTACAAAGAATGGGTTGAAGAGAATCAGAGAAATTGTAAGATCGAAGATTTTAAAAGTTATGATGACTTACTGCTCCTATATTTAAATTGCAATTAAAACGAACACAAAAAAACTAGATGTGAAAAAATTAAGATATGTATTATTTCTAAAATGTAATAGATAGGAGAGAAATTAAATTTATATTAATTTATGTGAATCATAATTAGTGATTATAACTTTGTATAAATCTAAAAATTAGGGGCTTGTTCAATGGGGAATTAAAAATTAAATGGAAATTTCTATTGGTAAAACTTTTATAACATAGAAGAAGCATGATAATAAAATAGAAATTTGAGATATTAGCCTTCTTAGTTTTATTGCCTAAATTAATTTAAATTTACCTATCTTATATGATAATTTAAATTGTAACGCCAATAGAAATTTCCAATTAATTTTATAATCTCTATCGAATTAGTACAATATTTTCCAGACTTAAAGAGAGTTAAAATCCATTAATTATAGTTTATATTAATTTATTTTTATTTACCCAATATACTTTAGCAATTCTAAAATTTGTCCTTCATATCCAGATTGTCATTTCAAACATAAAAAGTGACACGTGATAGATAAAATTCAAAAATATTTGGTTAAATTAAGTGAGTAAGAATTTACTAGACTCTAGGCTATTCTTAATATTTCTCAGAAATAGATTCATTTCCTCCATCAATCAAGAATTTTTATAAATGGCATGAGATCAATTAAATGCATCAAAAGCATGCCTATAAAAAAGAGGAGTAATAATGAAACATTTAGCATCATTACCTTAAACTAAGGAAAATATTGCTAAGAGATAATAAGTGCAGAAGGAGAAAATTTCATTAATGAATACAGTAAAAGTTGAAAATAATTCTTCTTGTCTCCAAAGAATAACTCAAGAAATGCTTTATTTACACAAGGTAATGATGAATCAATTTCCCCTGCAAATTAATCTAGGATATCTTAAACTTGAAGAGCATAAATCTCTTAATAACTCTAGACCTATGACATCAATAACGACAGCTTCTACTGCTGCTTAAACTAGTAATTAACATCATAAGAGATTAAAATCTGGGAAATTAATATTCAGCGATTAATCGAACTTTTAATCTGAGATGATTATATAAACAAAAAATCTCATGCATAACTAAAATCGGCTTTATTGAGAAATAAATGTCTTAAGCAAATTTAAATTCAAAGAAGTAAAAGAATTACAATTAGGAATGGGAACCTCTTTGATGAAAGGATCGAATATATGCCTCAGTATAACAATTATTGGAACGATTTGAAGTAAAACTTCTTTCACTTAGGAACCCTTGAGCAAATAATTAAATACCCTTCAAAGTATAATCATACTAAGGAAATCAGAATTGAAAAACAAGAAAGAGCTGAGGAACTCAAAAAGTAAATGACCAAGAAAATATCTACCAAATTATTAAACGAATACTATGCTACTTAGAAGAAGGTAATCGGTAGCAAATATTGATTTATACAACTTTTGATTAATTATTTGAACCAAACAAATATAAGATAAATGAACATAATGATCAAAATTTTGATATTAGTTTATACTTGGATGAGTGGAAAAATTCATAAATATTGGAGAAAATGTTTAATGGAAAGACTAATGTTGAATTGTTTGATATGAATTAAAGAAAGATAAATTTCAAAAGAAAATGGAAAAAGAGGGTGAAGAGCATACAGTTTAAACTATTGCATAATTAAATTATATTTTATTTTTCCAAAATATTAAAGTTCATCACTAAAACATGATGGGAAGAATAATTAAATAAGCTTATAAAAAGCATGAATTATGTCTGTTTAAACATTTTTATTGCAATAAATTGCTCAATTTAATTTCATAAATACCATGTACTCTCTTATCTTGATAAAAATCAGTCAATAAAAAATAATTTTTAGATATTAATATCAAAGAATATTTAGATAATAAACAACAACTGCAACAGAATAATGTGCTTTCCTAAAATTTAGTTTTAATAGAGACTTTAACTGGGAAATCTTAGAACTCATGCTATTAGTTTAATTCTAATCAAGAAAATAATAGGTAAAATCCACAAATTTTTTAAAAATATTCTGTGTAAAATAAAAGAACTATTTCATATAATTTAAAAGGAAAATGTTTTAAATTTGTTTTTAATTATTTCAACAATTAAAGAGTAGAGAAGACGAATATGCTACTCCAAGTGAAATGACTCAGTTAATACTGGCTATTTTGCAGCATTATGAGAAAATAATCAGTAATTAAGAGTCAGACTATCAAACCAATATTAATGAAGATAATTTAATTTGAGGAAATAAAATAAGAGATATTCTTAAATTATAAATAAACCAAGTCTTTGATAATTATGCAACAATTTATTGGGAAAATAACAATTTCTTGGATTCGATTTTTGCTGTATAATTTTTTACAAATAAATTTTTCGATACTCATTATTATTTTTTAATTAATTTAATTGCATCAACTATAATTATTAATTTAAAATTATTCTCTTAAATTATCAAAAACACAGTAAGATTTAAGAGATATAATAGATAATGAAGGGTTAATTGGTTGTAAAAAATAATTTAGGTCAGACTCATATTCACGGCTTGAACAAGCTATAAGCAAACAATAATCTTGTCAATTATAGTGCATATATATATTTTTTACTTTTTAGCACTGATATAATTTTGATTAATAAAATTAAAAGTTATAAATTTAAATCAAAATGTAGATTAGACAAGAGTTCATAAGAATTAAAAGAGAAATCTGTTAAGAAAAAGAATTCAAGCAAGACCAAAGACTTCAAGAAAAGATTAAATCAATTAGTTAAAGTGTCAATTTTCAAATGAATAAGGCTAAAATAATAGCGATATTTGTATTTTAGTGTATATATAAGGCTAAAGACAAATATAGAAAACTTAATTTCAAAACCAAAAGATCAATTATTTAACCAAAATCTTCAGTATATTAGCAATTATAATCAACATCTCGATAATTATAAAAAATCAAGGAATCAATAGTTACAGTAATCATTTAGCAACAAAGAATTAACCAAAAACTTTTCAAAAAAACTAAATTATTACATCCTTATAAACTGCAAGATCTAGTACAGAGTAACTAAGAAGTCAAATTAGAAGAGAATTAAATGTTTTTGATGAAGTAAAGTCTTTAATAATTCGCCAGTAAGGGACAATAGATTTGAAAATTATAAATTAGTATGTAAAATGTTTTCTTAAAAGAGAGACCATAATATATAGAATACAGTGGTTAGAATTATACCAATCAGTTTTCTTCGATATATAGAAAAAGATTTACGGTAATAAAATAGGGATCTATTAAGAAATAACTAATCTAACGCCAAACAAAATAGTTACTTGGTTTAAAATTTCAAATATTTTTAATAGGATAAAAGTAAGTCTCTATTTATATTTTATGTTTAAGGAGAGAAAATTGTGTTTGAGTAAAAGTCTAAACTGAGCAAAAGAGTTAATTTCATCTCCAATTTCTTAATTCAAAATTTAGAAGTAAGCTACTTAGCAAGCAAGTCCCATCAAAAGATAAGAATAACATGATTCACTTTATTAGACTAAACTCTATAAAAAATCTCCATTTAACTATGAATCAAACAAATTGGAGTCCTAGAATAAACTTAGAAATTTTAAGCCAGCCTATTTTACTTTTAACTAAAACTCAAACCTAAAGCTGTCTTTTAATCAAGTAAAACCATTTAATAATAGTAACTTTAACAATCAATACCAAAATAAGTCATCACATAGTTCGAGCGACTTATATATGATAAATTAAGCCTACTATAATTCTTAACCATAGAAATAAAAAAACTAACATATATAAAAAAACCTCGGATTGGAAATAATACAGTTAAATTGGTAGAGCCAGAGGCAACTGGAGTGGATATTTTATAGAGCTTAAACCTGTTTTAAACGATTAAGATAGTCAGCTAAATACATTTAGTTAGCAGTACTAATTAACTTAACAAATTAAATCATGATTCAGATGATTTGGAATAGGGCCTGAACATATAATTACCAAAATATGGCATCTTCAATTTAGACAATTAAATGTTTGACTCAAAAAGAAAGAATTCTGGTGTATTATTGCTAAATATAATTTATTTTGGGAAAATTAAATTAATTTTAAATTATTAAATAATAAATTAATGGCAGTTAACTCTATCCAAACCTAGACAATATAATAATTGTTCTTAAGAGAATTTAAAATCAAATAGACTTTACTAATGGCGGTATTATCCTATCGCATCGCTGCAGTGAGATAATATGACTCTAATTTAGGAGTAATTTTTTTAAATGAATTTATTGCAAAATTAAAGTCACATTATCTATATTCTAAGAAGCGATGGGACAGTACCTCCAAAAGTAAAGCAGCTAAATTTGAATTCTCTTTTGAACAAGTATCATATTGCCTCGGTTTGGATAATGTAAACTGTAACGAATTTATAATTATTTGACTTAATTTTCCCTAGATTAATTATATTTTAGCAATAAATTCTTTCAATAACGAATTTATTCATCAAACTTTTAGCAGTTAAAATTACACTACAAATTAAAGTAAGCTCTCTCAAAACACTAAAAAATCTTAAAATTAAACTAATAAATCTGAATTTAATGTTTATCATAATTAGGAAAGTAAAGATCTTGTAACACCTTAAAGTACAAGTATCATAATAAATATTGTTAAATGTCCACATCTCAAAATTCTAAATAATTATATAAGAGAATTTGCGGCTATTTTTATATAGAATAGCTATAGAAATTATCTTAAACGTAGGCAAATTATAGAATAATACAATTTAATGGATTATTAACAAGTCAAGGAAAATATACTATAGGTTCTTAAGAAATATACTTCAATAAAAAATTCATCCTCAGAGCCCAAAAAATATCAATAATAATACTGAAATATATTTAAAGATTATAATTAAAGCATTTAAATTATTGCAAACTTGCCAGCATTAAAGAGAAATAATTCAAGGTAGTATAAAAGATAAAAGAGTAATAAAGGACATAGACAAATTTGTGAAGCTCTTTCATTCCTTCTAAAATCTGCTGTAATATCTAACCAATTTACCTTTGACACCTATTGGCATTTAGAAATTCTCTATAAGTCATTTCAAGGAGGGTAAGTATAAAAGCTAAATGATCCTTCCAAGCAAAATGGCCACAAGCTAAAGTATATGCTGCACTCTTTAAACTTAGCCTATTAAAGAGCTTAAAACTCATTTGCAAATTTCATTTAGAACTTGTCATCTGCAAGGAAGTAGCCTTTATTTCTAAATTTTTTTTACCATAACTTTATTGATGTCTAAGTCTGGAAAGTGCTTAACTGCTTTTCTTCATTTTGATTTGCTTCCATATCTCAACCTTGAGAGACTTGACTAGGTTTTCTTGATCTTCTTTTTTAGAGAAATCTTTTACTTTTCTCTTCATGAATGAACATAAGACATTAATTTTGATTTTTCATAAGATGCACTTTAAGGTCTCTTTAATGAGAATAAGACTTCTCACAGAATTCACAAATATACTTTCCACCCTTCTTTAATGCTTGAGATATAATCGAGGAATATCATAATATATATATATATCTTTTAGGTTGATTTGTAAAGGAAACTTTTATTGCAATCTTTGCATTAATACTCCACTTTATGTTTTAAAATTTAATTATCATTGGTGGGGCATTTTACATGCTCTTTCTCTTTGGCATATCCTATTGGCTTTAAAGTGATATCACAAAGCAAGGTGAGTTAAACTTGTCATAAGTAGGCTCCTATGATTAAAAGCATATATAGCCTCTAATTATTGGCTGAAATGGAAATTTATATTGGCCAAATCCAAGTAATGCCGTTCTTCTTAAGAAGTTAGTACACATTATAGTTTGTTGATAGATGTTATTATTAAAATTATAATATCCAAGCTGGTATACTATAATAATAAAGTTTAAGATGATTTTATAAATTCTTTGATGAGAGGTGAGAAAATTAAAGAACATAAAAAGACTGTAAGTTAACATACTTTATGATAATATTTTACATTTAATATATTAAAATGCTATTAAAGAGTTTTGTTTCTATAAGAGGAATTCCAAATTAAATTTGAACCAATTTTGAGGTAAATCTATTGAGCATTTTTAAATTTCATATTTTCATAATTAAGTTAAACATTACAGTTCAATATCTAACAAAGTTAGAACTTAATTTGGAGGTCCCTCTAAAATAAATAAACATTATTAGGAGAAATTTATTGAAAAAAAAGTATGATAAAAATGGAAATTATCACTGAAACTTGGAGCAAGTTTTTCAATGTTTATCTGTATATCTTTCTCAGGTTGACCTCCTGAAGGTCCTCCCTATTTAGTTGTAGCATTATAATAAACTTAGAATGGATATTCATAATTTTAAATTGCATTAACATTACAAGAAAGAGGAAGCGAGATGGATTCTATGAATGACGCAATGAAGAAAATTCAATCTCAAGTAAATATTGATAAAATAGATATTAATACGGAATATGAGAAATACTAATTAATTCAATAATTATAAGTAGTCTTAGCTGTCATTAAATACAAGAGGCATTAATCATATTTTGATTCAGATTTAAAAATTAAATTAATTTATAAATTATAAATATTATTAGAGGTCTAGTCGTCTGGTAGGGTTGTTGGAGGTCTACAGTAATTATATTACTTATTAAATGTTTAATTAATACAGATGTGTAGAGTCAATACTGCGCTAATTCACTAGTCATTTCGCCGGCTTTGTCTCTAACAACGGTCTGGTGCTTTCAAACTGCTGCATATTTTTCTTCTGATCGGCCTGAAATCTGGCATTTAGGAACTGAGCTAGCATCGGCGCTGCTAAAGGCAAATTTCACCTCCCTGCTTTATGTCGGTTATTCGGATTGGCAGAGTAGACATCTCGACAAGAAAGAATTAGCATCTTCGGGGTCCATCTTGCTAAAGGGCAGAGTGTTGTATCTAATAACTATGAAACATCCCGTGTACTTGTAGTCCACTGCGTAGTACTTCTGCTCTATGACAAACTCTTCACGATGATCCAAATGCCTTCGCAAGATTATCTCGTTCACGATAACATTTTGTGGCATGCCGGCCTTGCTTTGTTCATGGGGACGTGAAAATGTGAATTTGACAGCAAATATTGTTCAAAAACGAATATCACCTTCAAAATGCGAATGATTTTTGTATTATCGGTATTGGTTGGCCCGTATATCCACATGCTGTGATATTACTGTTCTTGCTCTTGATTAGGAGCTCATACAAGGCATTCAGAATGTGAAAGTAACCGAGTGTTTTAGATCTGCATCCTAGGGGTACTGGAGCCATCACCATTTTTTTTAGTTCTGAAATATATTCCTGAAGAGATGTAATTATTGGTACTTTCTTCTTAATGGCGACACCAGATTTCTAGATCAATGAATCGGCAAAATTGCTCGAGCTGAATGATTTTGCAATAGGTACTAATTGAGATACATCATGCGATTTCTTTCTAATGTAATCATCTTTTGGCTGTTCTCCCCCTGAAATCCTCTCAATCATATATTCATTAGTAACATCAACAGCGCCTCTAGCTCCGTGCTCATGCATTTACAATTCCTTTTCCCGTTTTACATTCTCTTTTGAAATAAACTGCTCGTAATGTTGAGAGGGCCTGTATATTAGCTTACTCCATCAACTGCTTATGCGAACTAGTCAAATATCTGATCTCCAAAAAGCTTTACGGTTAGTTTCAACTCTGCCATAATCCCCGTGCCCTTGCGTCTCTTTTCAGTGAAGTATGATCTATTGGCGCCGCTAGAATCTGCCATGAAGCGAATGCAGAGGTAGTATACATCTCATTGGAACGATCGGTGTAGACTTCGATATTACTGAAACCGAGAATATGACTTATCTTTATGCATTGGCACTGCTCCAGAGGTCCGAGCTGTCCTCATTCTGTATCTGTAAGAAGAATTAGTGGCGGATGTTTGACATTTTTATTACTATTTCTATCAAGTACTACGCTCAGTTATAAAACCACAGTGGCCTCTCATTCAATTTCACATCTGCCTCAGTGGTCTACGGTATGTTTGTTCCATTAAGACTCTACACATCTGTAATTATTAAACATTTAATTAATAATAGAATTACGGTAGACCACCAAAAACACTGCTAGACCAATAGACCACTAATGATATTTATAATAATTAATTAATTTGATTTTTTAAATCTGAAGCAAAATATTATTAATGCCTTTTATATTTAGTGGCAGTTATGATTACTTATAATTATTGAATTAATTTGTATTTCTCATATTTCATAATTTTATCTATTTTATCTATAGTAAATTTTCGAAGTAAAAAGGACCTTTACATATACTTGGTTTAAAAATATAAGTATTTTCCTTTAACTAACTTACTAAACATAGTTATATTGTTCTTACGAACTTAGGTTGGAACGAAATCTCATTCTTAAAAGGCTTTTAAGCGAAGATAAAAAAGCTTTTAAGACTAATGATATCAGGATAATATAGATACCTAACCACCCAGAAATCTCAGTGATTCAAACCTTAATGATAGATCCAGATTTTGTTCTTTAACTTCCATCAAAGTTTCAACTCTATAGTTAGTTGCCAGAGAAAAATTTCTTCTTTGTCGTTCTTGGAATTCTAAACCTGGTTGAATAATATTATTAAGAAGCTCACAAGAAACGCTTTAGCTTCTCTCCGGAGAAAAAGAATAAGCAATTATTTAAAATCATTGAAACGAGTCTAAGAACTGCAGAACATCCCCTCATCTCAAGCAAGCTTAACCTTCTATTTTTATAGAAAAACCTGGCACTGCTATTTATTTGATGAAAGAGCATATTAAACAGAGAGGGAAGTCTAAAGTAAAACATGAATTAAGTAAAAAACTATTCAAAAATATTTAAAAGATAGATGCGATCAAGTAGCTGGCTCTTATAGTAAAATTATTGGGCCAAGCAAGTCGTAAAATGAAAAAAGAAAGATAAACCAAGTCCATTTTAAGGCTGATTTGATATGTGAACTTATTCATTCGTTAAATTCTAATACTTATTTATAAACACAAAATCTCTCTTATCTCATACACACCTTAGCTTTCTCATCGTCGAATCTTTTAGTTGAACTCTTTATAAAGTATACAGATCTTTCTTTAAGTCATTTGTTAGGTGATAATGTAGAAATTTTTTGCAGTACCCTTTTTTTTCTTCTATAGAACCAAATGCAACTAAATACCATTAAACTGAGGGCTTTAAGTAACGTTAAATATAAGTGTAATGTTTTATCTTTCATATTCCTTCGTGTCTTTAGTTTAGTTCACTGATTAGTTATCAACAAATATTATGATCTCTAAGTCAGAATACTTATCTCTTAGTTATTGTAAGAAATTTATATATTGTTCAGTATTATTTGAGCGAGGATGAATAACATACGTCCCCAAGCCATTTTCTACACTTATTCCTACAAGAATAGCTTGAGTTTGAATCATTAATTTTTAATTATATACTTCATGTTACTGTACCTCTTGTACCAAGACTTTGATATAAAAGTATTGAAGGTAATCGTAGCTTCATCAGCGTGTATGAACTTTATATTATGCTCTTAAGCCCCTTGCATTTAATCAAGTTATAATTTAAATTATTCTTATAAAATGGAACAGTAAAGCCAATCACTCTCTTAATACGATTGACTGTCTTGTAAGAAATTCCATTCTTTTTATAAATGTTTGCTTTAGATTAAGCAGAGATATTAAGCTCAGGAAATTATCAATAAAACATTAAAGCTCTTTAAGCGAGAGAGTAATGAGCCTAGATTTTTTTCATTAATAAGATAGTCAGTATGATGTTGCTAAAATATTTATAGTCACTTAAGCTCAGAAATTAGTTGCTATCTGGCTTAGAACTAAGTTGCTATTTCCTTAGATTTAATGCTAATATACAGTGAGACATAACAATATCAACAGAATTGTGAAGCTGTCTGGCAATATAAATATAATTTTGTATTGGTTTGAGATAGTCATTTTAATCATCAAATTTTTACTGTAACTTATATAGTAAACCTAATACTCAATGCCATATACCTACCCCAAACCTCGCATATAATTGTTAAATTATAATAATAATAATAATAATAATAATAATAATAAGATCACATTGAGGTCTCTGGGGACCCCCGATCTAGATTGCTTTTTAGTGCAAATAAGGGACAAGCCCTTTAGTTAATTGGAGATTCTCTCCTGTATACTGAGCTTTTTCATCTTTTTCTGTTGTTTCTTCTCTTTCCTCCTCTTCCTTTTCCTCTTCCTTTGGGCATTCTTTGGTTGTTTCTTCTCTTTCCCCCTTTTCTGGATTTGGAGTGTAGTATTTGGACTGTTTCTCCTTGATCTCTGAATTGAATTATGTGTCAAAGTGTTTGACGTTGATGGAGAATTTGAGTTCTTTGGAGGCTATGAATACTTTGCATCTTGTAGTGATGAGCTATATAAAGTCGCTCTTCATAAAGTATGTGTGTTTTTGAAGGCACTTGATGTAGATTTCAACCTTGTTCAGGAGTTCGTGGTAGTCTGCTGATACTGAGATGCAGCAAGCTTCGTTTGCTGTGATATTCTTTAATAAGATCACAGTTAGAAGTCTGAAGAATTGAATTGTGGTAGGGCTTGTATCTACCATTGCCCTATGTTCTTGTTGATGTCTTCTCCTAGTTGTTGATCATCCATGTTCATCCATGAGAGTAAAAGTTCTTTAGACAAATTTTTAATCATGGCGTTGATGGCATCTGAGAATTCTTTAATTTTTTTAAAGAGGTGTGTATTAATGGTGTTGAGCCAGATTGAAATGCATGATTCTCTTGTGTCGAATCTCTCTATCAGTTGCTTTAGTGATATTCTGCATATCTTTAAAGTTATTAACTTATTAATTATATTCTTAGTACTAAATATTGCTATTTAGTACTAAATTTTAAGGCTCAACTTTTAATTATTAATTTGTTATTTAGTACTATCTTTTCCCGATGACGTATTTGACGTTTGCATCTTCGCAAATTTTTCAGCAGTGATTCCTATATCTTTCTGAGGGTTCTGACTAACTGTCTATGTAGTAGGTATGTTAACTAGAACTCTCGTCTAAAGACGGATCTTTGTCGTAAACGTCGTATTCTTGTTTCTCTTCGACTGAGCTACAGTCTTCTTCGTTTTCAAAGTATAGTACCTTTTTTGTTATAAGGTTGCTATTTCTGTTGGAGTCATTAATGTTGTTTTCGTATTCTCGGTACTTTTTTTCGAACTCTTCGAGCTCTTTTTGGTGTTAACTGTCTCTGATTACATAGTGATCTAAGAGTGGGACTTCTTGAGGTGGTGGTGGTTGTGGTGCTAGTGCTGATGCATCTGATTCATCCGTCTTAGTTAAGGGTCTGATGAATCTGTTGTTGATTGCTGCCAGTCTAAGCATTTAAAAGAGTTGTTGGGTCCATAGTTAAACCTGGTCGTCTTTGTTTTCCTTGTCGTATTGGAGCTTGGTGAGTTGTATTTAAAGCTGGTTGAGTATGTTGTAGCCTTTCCTCGTGAGCTTCCTGGCGATGAAGGTTAGTATTTCTAGTATGTGTAGTCCCCACTATTCTTTGTTGTTCTTTATGATATCAATAGTGTATTGTGCTAGGTGATGTGTTTGGTTTTTTTCTACATCTCCCTATATGATATCTCTTTGTGTTTTGCTCAGTATACTCATTCTGTGTTTCTTATTTAATAATTATTGTTAAATTATTAATAATTATACTATAATCCCATACATAAATAATAAAACCTAATAAAGTATGCGATTATTGCTACCTATTATCAATAAAATACTCAATCAATCTACTGAAGTGGTTTTGGGGTTTTGAATTATCTTGTGCATCCATTACTCTTATAAGGCTATGTCCAAATAAAAATTTAATTTAAAAATATGATAATTTAATTTTACAATTATGTGACTTTCAGAACTTCTTTTTTACCTTCTTTTTATCTATAACTATACATTAATATTCAAACTATTTTTAATTTATAAAAACTTCTTATTACATATAAATATAATACTTAATATTTATTACAAGGATCTTCAAAGTGAAAAAGATTATTTTAAAATCTCACTAAATTATGATAAATAATTACTACTTTGCGAGTTATCTTATTTAATTGTAGAATCTTAACTAGTTTATAGATTAATTTATATATTTTTGCTCAACTACGCTTTATTCTATGATTCGACCAAGTTTAATAGCATTTTCGCTTTTGAAGGAAGATTTGGTAAAAAATCTATGACTATTTATCCAGTCACCATTAATCTATATATAATTTAGCTTGGTTATTTTCTTATCCTGCTATTAAGTTCAATATATTCAAAACTCATCTTATTCAAATAGCAAGAATGCAGGAAATGTTTATTATACAAATTGATTGCTTTTGGATATCGGTAAATTATATAGGAAAACATGATTTATTTTAAGTCATACTTCATTTGCCAGGCATTTTAAGAGCTGATATAAATAATCCAATAAATCCATTTGAGTTCACATAATGGTTATAAATTCATTATAAAATAGAAATTTATCTATTGCCTTAATTTTTTCCATAATAAAGATAAAACCCCGTTAATCTATTAAGAATGAAGATTGGTGATTAAGAATAATAAAATTAAAATTAAATTATAATTGGCTGAAATTAATTATAATAAGGCTAAAAACAAATATACTCACCCTGTTTGGTTTATTTTATAGAGACAATTATTCGAGCCAATGGTTTAAATAATAAGCCGAAACTTTAATAATTTACGCCAATAATAAAATATTCTTAATTTTATTATTCTTAATCCCCAATCTTCATTCTTAATAGACTAACGGGGTTTTATATCAAGAATGTTATTAGCCATTATTTTGTGCTTTTTTATCAGAGCACAGAGAAGAGGTAGAGATATTGATTCTTTATATGTAAAATTTCTTAAGGACAATCCGAATTTCCTATTACACATATTGGCATAAGAAGCATTTTAAGCGTTAATTCCTTATATGAAATACCAATAATTTTTATTCAATTAAAGATATATTTCCAAGCTCATTAAAAAGAGAATGTCATCGATTGCAAATTGAAGCACCTCATAGCTAAGTTAATATAATATTCCATTTTTGCATTTCTGATGCTTTATCATAAAATCTTAGGAAGATATATATATATATATATAGTATTTTTATTTGATAAAAAATTGATTTTTCGCATTTATCAAGAAATGAAATAAATTTTAAACTTTAAATTGGAATCTTATAATTTTATTATAAATGTTTCTATGCAATTCTGAGATGAAGATATATTTTGTTAAGGAATTTTTTTCTTTATATTTTCGACTCTATAAAAGCTTCATATAACTTCTGGGGAAGTCATCAACATTAATAATTATATGATACAGGAGTAACTGACATGATAGAAAGTTAAGAGTCAAAGAGACAGAAGGAGAAAATTGTATTATCCGAATTAACAACGTATCAAGCGATCTAAAGATAAACAAAATGGACGAGTGAGAAATTAAGAAAGCAAGGGGAAAGAAGATATTTTTTAAAGTAGGATTTATCAATGCTTATGAGAATATTTAAAACTATATAAGTATTAAGCTAAAAATGATAATTCAGCATTATCTCCAACTTCTTAAGTTACTTTAGTGCTTGATATGTAAAAGAATTATTATAAGTTTTAAGACCTCGAACCTCTTATTTCTAAAATATAAGATGTTAAGTTTAATAATAATTCAAAAGAAGCTATCTCAAATCGGAAATGATCGAATAACTTGTATGTTTAAAGATAAGGTGACTAAATAATAATGAATCTTATATCTTTGCTTCGTCGATCCTTAAAGGTAGATGTTGATAGAGTTAACAAAGAGCTTATTGACCTAATCTCATATTTTGATTATAGCGGTCAAGTTGACTTTGAGAACTTTAAAAATATTAAAAAACTTAATGGCCGAATTGTTCAAATAATTATAGCTAAAATATTTTAAAATTTCATAGAAAAGAATGCACTTATTGTAATGTAAAAAATAGCAAGCTCATACAATTAAAAGTCTGAGATAAGCTTTATATTAAGAATATAGCTATTTTATCTAGCAATATACTTATTAAGTAATCGTAAAGGTCAAAGAAATCAAACCAATCAATAGAAATAAATTACGAATAAGATACTTTGTTATTTCCTCTATATGAAACTTCAAAATAATTAGTTGATTTAATATTTTATGATTAAACTTAAATTTCTATTTTGTTTTGAAAATCGAATCTAGTTTCCAATAGCTTTAATTCAACTAAAAAGATTTCTCTCCTTTTTTTTCTTATTCCTATTTATTTACAATTGAGTTAATTTTTAGCCAAATCATTACAACCTTTTAATGAAGATTCAAAGCAAGGCTTTTTCATTTGAAAAAAATGTTCATTTATCTTGAATTTAATTATTTCTGGATTATTTGCTTGATATCTTCAAGAGCTTTTATTGCTTTATTTTAGCTGATTTTCTTCATCTTATCATTCTGTTATCTTTTCCTAAGAATGTCTCCCCATATACAATCAAATTAACTAATGTATAATGCTAGTACCATTATTGTTGATTAAATTATAATAATAATCGATAAACTCTAGCCATTTCTAAATGCATAGATCTCATTTGGCATTTTGAATAAATCACCAACCATTTTTGCATTGCAAATCAAACAATCCATTCCATTTTTGTTAAAAAAAAACGAGGTATTGCAAATACAATTTCAATTTAAATGAAGCTAGTCTGAGTAGCCAGAGATAGATTACACTGAAAAACTTGAATTTTTCAATATTTATATATGAAGACTAGACTTTCAATATGAGACTCTCATTCACAAATACACAATTCCTCTATATCAATAAATAACGTAGGATATAGGCTATTTAATCTTGCTTTGCTTTTGCATTTTACGTATTCTAGGAAATAGACATTAGTGCATTGGTATTTCTGGAGCTACACACTACATTCAATTATAAGCATTCGATATCGATAAAAAGTTTATTTAAATGTCCAAAGTTTTTACCCACTTAAACATTAGCCCTGCTTCTAATTGATTTAATTCAGTATTTAATTAATTCTTTATGCTCTCCACTCACTAAAATATTTTAAAAATATAATCTAATTTATGCTGCATTTATAAAAATATTTAAACTTATTGTATATTATCATATATATATATAGTTCGCATTTTACTATTGAATTTAGGACCGTGAATTTCAGATACATAAAATAAATCTTAATAGATCTAAACGAATCAATCATTAATTATGAAAATTTGGAAAATTCCATAAAAAAGTAAAATGCTACTACCATTAATTTATTATTAAATAGAGAAATGATTACTACATTATTTAAATATAAAATTAATACAATAATAGAAAATTTATAATATATATATATATTTCCAGATTTTTGAATCTTTTGAGTTTAACAATGCGAAATTATAATGGGGTGACGATGAAGAAATTACTCATCATTTTAAGAATAAATTTAGCTAAGAGAATGTTTTGGATATTTAATGAGATAATTGTTATAAATTGTAATCATTCTGTTTTATAACAAGTGGCAATGTTATTCATATATAAATGCGTTTGCATATCTTAAAATACCATTGCTTCAATTGTTTGTAAATTATTTTAATAATATAAAAGCAAGTAATTTAAAAGTCATGATCATTAAGAGTTCTTACAACTTAAATTACTTCAATTTATTTATTGCAAGCCTTATCTCTAAGTTAACGAGAGTCAGCATTCATTGCTAACATGTGCAAAAAACTTGCCTTATTGATCAGAGCCTATGACTAGAAATATTATTTAACATAAATGTCTTAACTGTCTCAATTAGGAAGTTGAAATATATGGATATAAGACTATTTGCTCAAACAAACAATGATCCCAATATAATTCTAAAAAGAAAATATTGAAATCTTTATCAAATTCTTTCTTGTTATGAAATTAAAAGAAATATTAGAAATCTTTAATGAAAAGGACATTCAAAAGTAATATCGTTACATAGAAATGCTTTTTAAGAATGATTATTAATGATAACAAAATCAGAGAAATCTCAAGATCCTCTGGTTTACATGAAAAGGCTAAAAAATTTAAAATTAATTTTAACGTCAAAATTTCAATAATCAATATAGGTAATTTTGAAATATATCAAAGGAAAAGTAAGGTAAATTTTTATTTAATGGCATCTAAAATAGCAAAAGAGCAATTGATGTAAAAATCTATAGCAAACCTTACAATCTTCTTGAATTATTAATTAAAAATGTGTAGATAGTCATCTGTTGCTACTTATACATATCTATAATTAATCATCATTATCATCATCCTCATTATAATTATCATCTTCTTCAACATCATTATCATTTTCACCATCACTAAACTCTTCTTGCGGCTACCTATCTTTATTCTTCTTCCACATCACCAAGCAAACCTGTCTCCTTGAAATAATAAATAAGTATTTACCCAAATTATCAAATCAATATTCCTGAAAGATTACTACTTTTGCATATTTAGTAATTAGAAAATAATGAGTTTTAATTCAATCTATCAGAATTAGAATCAAATTTTATTAATAAATGCTCGATTATTCTCTAATAATTTATATGGATTAGAGTAAAAAGATCCTTGAATTAGCGCTCAATCGCCTCTTTTTATATTGATACTTATTCCCTTTAAATATATGTTATGATTGTAATTAATAATCAATTAATGACTTAAATAGAATAAATTGATACTTATATTTACATTTAAATGCAACAGAAGGATATCATACAAACTTTATCGAAGTTTATTACTTAATTTTTTCAATCGGTGTATTTTAAAAATTTTATGGTTATTACATATTTATTTCATACTATAATTTTTAAAGCTATTGCTTATAACTATAGTAATTAGTATCAAGGAAGTCAAGAAATTATTTAAAATATCTACAGGTTATAAATAAATTGACTACAATTGCGATAATAATATATATATTAACTATCATCAAATTCTCTCTGTAGTTATACATAAAGATTCATATTATTTTAATATTAAAATTACTCTATTTTCTTTATTTATTGAACTGACTAGTTTGTTTTGATTTTTTAATTAATCCATTATCATATCTCTGTATATAATAATTTTCGATGACTTATATAGCAAGATCAAGAAAGGGATCAAGTAAAATAATGACAAAATTAAATGAAATGCATAAATAATATACTTAGTGACATAATATTCACAAGTTGATGTGAGAGCTTATTATTATTAAAATGTGATTATATTTGTGGGGGGGGGTTCAATTATGATATAAACTTGTGCAGTTCTATTCTAATGACTTATTTTCACTTTGTTTTTTATTGGCTAATATCTTTGTATGATTTATGGAGTAATAGCTATACCAAATATTAGTTGGCAATTATGTACTTATCTATTTGGTGAGATACTTAACTTGGGCATATGCTCTCTTTCTCTTTGATTACTTTCCAGATACAGTGATCAGACAGACATTTCATTATCAAAGTTGTAACAAATGTTAAAATGAGCAATTATTCACCTGATTTCCAAAAAGATTTGCAAAATGTTTCCGTTTCCTTGCCTGTAAATTAATTGTACCCAATTCAGGTTGCTTAAATTACATCAGGAAGGTTGGTATTTGAAATTTAATGAATTAGGTTTGATCTATTTATATATAAATTCTATTATTTTTGAAGTTTAAATAATAATAGTG
The DNA here is from genome assembly GCA_000711775.1 of Oxytricha trifallax. Classification (NCBI taxonomy): domain Eukaryota; phylum Ciliophora; class Spirotrichea; order Sporadotrichida; family Oxytrichidae; genus Oxytricha; species Oxytricha trifallax. Next base: position 15,052 of record ARYC01005118.1, on the reverse strand, counting down.
TCTTAATACAACAAAATTATGTTTTTATTTCTGATCATTAAATTTGATTCATGAGTTTATTCACGAACTATTCACTGAAATTTTGTTATTAAGTAAGTTAAACTACTGATAAAAAGTTAAAAAATTAACATAACAACGTTTTGATTTAGTGTTATTGAATTATACATTTGTTTGTATACTCATGTATTAAAATTAATTTATATTTAGCATAACATTTAGTGAAACGAGTGAAAGTAGGAAGGGGTGATAGATTCTCCTCAAAAGTAAGATGTTTCTACTGAGAGATATAGAGGATAGGTTACTGTTTGAGAGAAAGGCATAGCAGTTAAAAGTTATATAAAAAATTAAAATTAGATATGCAATAATGATTAGGAATCTGTATTTATCAATTATAAATATAACAATTAATAAAGCATTTAAGAAAAGAAATCTCCAATAGGAGATTTCTTCCTATAATTAATTGATGACTCTTATTGAAAAGGTCCATACAAAACCAAAAAAAATGAACTTCAAAATATTATTCATTAACATTCTAGCTATAAAAGATACGTTTTTGCAATTTATTAGCACCCTCTTTTATCTGGATCGAATTTTTCAATATAAATTGTAAATATATATAGATTAAAGGTTTTTTAAGCATTTTGCTTATAAAATATGTTGATATGTAATTGAAATTATTTCATTTTCTAATAAATAAATTTCATTTATTTCAAAGAAATTCTTGAATATTAGCCAGCAAGTATTCCTTTTAAAATAAATAGAGTTGAGTACTTCTTCCAATTAGCTTAAAATCAATAACAATTATGGGATAAGTAATTATACTTGATTTTGATTGTTATTTCGGTCATGTTTTTAGTTTAGAGGAAAACCAGCAAAAGCACAGAAAACATATGAATAATATTAGTAATTAAACATTTATATGAAACATACAATAATAATCAAGTCCTGAATATGGATTCTAATTAATCAATTACATGTTCTTTCCAAAATCTGAATATTAAATTACTTTCACCGATAGCAACACAGATAGAAAATAAATGCAATGGCTTATTCTTTAAACAGAAAAAGAAATGAGTTAACCCTCACTTCAAAAGCAAAAAAACTAAAGATTATTTCAAAAATTCATCGAGAAGAAGTATTGTCTAAAAGAATATGAGAATGAGAAAATATATATAATTCTTGATGGGATATATGATTTCATATTTATATTTAAAATTATAGAGTAGTAATTGTGATATTTAAGCAAGTAAAGAATTGGCTAAAATCATTAAATTTGGTGAATTATTTAAATTAATCAAGATGAATATTCAAATATTCCATGTTAGAGATTTTGCAAGTAAATTATAATTATTAAAGCGATTGATAATCTTAAGAATAATTGAGACCAACTCGGTTGACAAGAGTATAAAATCATTTTACACCTATAATCCTCAAATCTTTAAAGACTATACAAAGGCCTCCTCTAAGAATCGTTTGGATTTAACTAGCATTTTCTATACACATGAGTGCTATGTCATAATTACGAAGCATGAAGAAGTCCAAGCAATAATAATGACAATATCAGACCCCACTCTAGGTGTAGACAGCGAATGTCACTCCAAGAGTGGCCCACTTCACTATTACAGCTGAGTTCTTAAAAGCAGAAGAAATACTGGGGCTGCTGTCAGCTGGACGAAGCGGGTGATGGAGTGTATTATTGGTTGATAATTAAGTTACTGCAATAATCACGAATGTCATTATGCACAGCAATAAAGCCAAAAACAAGGGTGGTCTCATCAGTATCGTTAAATCCAGTCTTAACATACTGACAGTAACAAAAAACCCAATATAAAATTGCCTGAGTATTTATGAAAACTCAACTGATTCTGGAGGACTTAAAAATCTTGAAAGCAGATATATCAGCTTTCTTATCCTGAATTTCGAAATATTTAACATTAGATCTAGAACATAAGCTGGAGTTACAAACTTGGTTGATTCCAGCAATATTAAAAATTGTTGATTCTACTATTTATGGCTTCAGTTCTCCAGATGGCTTATTGCTTCTACTCAACTTCACAATTCCTATGCTGGATAAACAGGCGGTACTTTTTACATTAACACTTAATAGATTACCCAGTTAACTCTCTTTTAAACCATTTTGAGGAATTCTACCGCGCCTCAAAGTGAAGTATTTTATGTGGGAAGCAAAGGAGCAGAATAAGCATCACTTCAGATACACCAAATGGAATGACTAGCAGCTATCGAGTATTTAATGCCCCCCAAACTTCCACTGCATTTAATATGCTTATTTCAGGATTCCTTAATCGAATGCTAGCTAATTTACGATCTCTCACAGGTAACATCAGTTTTGGACCTTTCATCTTCAGATACTGCAAAAGCCTACTATGTTGCTCAATCAACTTTAGGTGAAGCCTTCAGCTAGAAATACTTATGGAAACTGCTATACAGCTTATAATGGCGGTGTTTAAAATTTGGTGAAAATCAAGTTGATATATTCAAACTCTTTGTTTTCCAAAACGCTGCTCTAAGTGAAGGAGTCATTCGATGAGATGACAAACTCTGATATGTACAAAAATAGACCTATCAGTGCTATTAATCATGCAAAGAAAAATCCTCAATTAATCAATTTAATAACTTTAATAATTTGTATCCTATAACCTTCCTTGAAATTATTTTTATTTTTTTTGAAGAAGGCTATAGATTGAGATAATTAATTAATTTAAACAATAATAATATTCAACATAATGCTGAAATATTAATTTCTCAATTATTTGTGTAGATAATTCTATTTCAATCCCAAGTCTCTTTTATTTCTGAGATATGGTCATTTATTGAATGACTCTTAATTAAAGCCAATAAGATCCCTTAAATATATTGCTTAATAATTTTAATAATCTCAATACAAAGTCTAAAAGTTAATTCTATCTTAGCAAAAAATGTCAAGGATTGTCTTAAAATTACAATTATAATCGGACAAGATAATTCAATCTTAGTCATATTAAATATCTTTTTGATTATAATACTCTTGAATAATAATAATAATAACACTTATCTTTAAAGGAGAGATGTATACTATTTCATCGACGAAACTCAAATTTAAAAATATCTATAAAAACTCTTCGCAGAATATTCTTAGAAGCAGGTATCAAATATAAAAAATTTTAAATTACAACAAAAGCTTATTATATTAAGGAACATGAGTAACTGCTAATAATTTCCCACAATATTTTTAAAATTAAGCTATTTGTAAGAATTAGGCTATATATTTGTTTTTGTTGATGAAGCAGTATTCAATAGTAAATAAATAAAAAAGCATAGTTGGAAATCCTCTAAAGCAGGCTATTAAAATTAAGACAAAAGATAATTTGTACAAACAATTGCTGCAGTTGCAGGAATCTCAAATTAGCGAGATTTAGAAGGCTTTCTTTTAAGAAGTAAATCAATAATCAGATTTGATTTTAGAGATTTCTTGCGATTTATTATAAGAAATAATAAACAAAAGAGTTACGACCTACTGGTATGTTGGGAGGTATATCCCGACCAATTCTGGTACCCCGGAGTTTGAAACCGTGAAGGCACTCGATTTTTACGTAATAAGTTCCGGATCTTAGAACCTCCTCAGAATACGTCAGGCAAGGTATAGGGGGACCACGCCAATAAAAACGTCGACCGTTGATCATATCATGTCGTATTAAAACTGAAATGATCCCATTATCCTTAAATAGGAGAAATAGGTGAACAAGGATAATGCAAAGAGTTGGGACATGCCGCATGATCCCCGTAAATACTCCATTTATCAGGAAAGTGGAAGAAAATCTACAGGAGAAACCCTGATAGAGTACAATCATAAGTTTCCCCATCTAGCCTTGGTTAGGGGTCAGTTCCAACAGAGAACTGAATGGGGTTTTACATGGTACAGCACACCTAAGAAAAGAAGAAAACACTCAGTAAGATAAGGAGAAAATACGAGGTAGAAGGAGAGTTTGCTCTCACAACGGCATGGGGCCGATGTGCACATCAACATCCATGCTGACAAAACTGTTGAGACATAGTTCCGTGAATATGTTTGAATTATTCTACTGAATTGATTTCATATCTCCAGATTTTTTTTATTTTTATGCTAAAAACTAACTAACTAAAAAACAAATGAAAATTGCAATTTTCTTAGACAATTTAAGACTTTATCATTCAAGATAAGTAAAACAAACTTTGTTAGAATTATTAATTGAAGTAATTTTTAAAGCTCCTTATAGGCCATAACTTAACTCAATCGAAAATTTTTGGGCAATCGCGAAAAACTAATTCTCAAAATTTTTTGACTGAATAGATGATAAACGGGAAGAGAATAAACTCAAAGAAATTTACTACTAATTAAAGTAGTAACCCCGAAAATACTATATTTAGGAACATTATTTAATTGAGTAATTTAATAATAAATATACTCAAAATTGAATTCAAACAACATAAAATACTAAAATTATCATAAAAATAAAAATATATTCTTAATTCTTAAACATTCTTTCATTTACTATCCTTCAAACAATAAAATTAATTATAAATATTATTATTAAATAAGAAAGTTAGAAACATTTCGGGACCTACGGTAGTGGAACGACTACCCCGTAGAAATTACAAAATTTTCATTTGGGTCTCACCTAAAAACTTCCTCTAATGTGGCACAACTAGATCTTTGGAAGTTAAACTTATGAGAGTAGTAGGAGTTAATTCCGGCTCTCTCCATTCGACCCATACCATAAAACTAACTTTTTAATCTGAGGCTTCAACTAACTATGCTACCAATCGCGAGTAGATCCTAATGGGACATACACTCAAATAATAGTCAGACTCTTATGGAGTCTCATAGACTAAGCTATTAATCACCAAGCATTGTACCTTAGCCAACCCAAGTCCACTCCAATCTCATTAGATGAAAAGAATCAACCCTAGAAGTTCTACTAAGGTTTTTGACTTTTCATAAAAAAGTCCACAATTAACAAGTCACCTATCTAATAGCAAGCACCAAGAGTGCCAGCTAGATAACTTCCAACAATGAAAACAACCTTCAGTAAATAACTTCTGAAGTGACACCTATCTACATAAACACAACAACAACACTAAAACCAACAACAAGCAATAACTAAGCGATGAGATCCCAACAAAGAGAACAGTCTCAAAGTTATCAGGAAGACATCTTCCTAAAACCAATGGCACTTCCTTCACTCTTACTGAATAGGAACATTTGGATCTCCTATCTGAACCAAGATATTTGTAGAATCTCCCTTAATCCAAAGATATTCTCAGAATCACCCAAAAAGGAAAAATTAAGGAATCACTCAAGAATCACCCAAAATTCAAAGATATTTGAGGAATTACCCAAACATAATTTGATACTTAATAAAGATAATCTCGAACCAACTAACTATATTGAGTACACCTATTTAATACCAAGTAATCAATGGGACCATACACTAGATCAGTGCAAGTACTACCAACTAACAAGTACCATTAACAAAGAGTAAAAGTTACTTTAACCAGCTACGCTGGGTCTTAACATAACCCCGAGACACCAAAATCCCTAAACCCCTTAGATATTATAGAGATACATTTGAATTGGGAAATTAATTTAAATTAAATAATTAATTAATTAATTAAATTAGTGGCAGTTAGAGTAGGCCAATTTGAACGATCTTAGGCTCATTCGATAGAGACTTCAAAATTAGCTGGACTTTACTATTGGCGGTGCTATTTTATTGCATCCTTAGAGCGAGATAACTCGACTTTAATTAAACTCATCTTAATTCATTAAATTATACCCCTACATTAAAGTCAAGTTATCTCGCTCCCTCGATGCGATAAAATAGTACCGCCAATAGTAAAGCCCAGCTAATTTTGAATGCTCTATTGAATGAGCCTAAGATCGTTCAAATTGGCCAACTACTACTGCCACTATTTTGATTTATATATAATTTAATTATAATTAATTTTCCAAATTCAAATGTATTTCTACAATAATATACCATAAATCTTGTTACTAACCAATAGAAGTTGAGATTTTACCTCTATCTAATAACATACAGTATTTAATATCAAGGAGGAATTTAAAGATATAATATTTAATACATAATATTTATAGTAACCCTAACATTATTCAATAATATGGCAAACCTTTCACATCTTAAGAATAATAACCTCTGGTGTCCAAAGTGCAACAAACAATCGTGTATGGAAAGAGTATTCGACTATATGACTAACAGCTTGGTCATATAATATCAGTTGACTGAATAAGTAAACTTTGCAGTCTACGAAGATAGACACTACTAAACTCTTGCAGAAGAAGCAGTAGAGTTATCAAGATAGATTACATAGTTCTATAAAGAACAAATCTACCTACATCAGATGGAAAAACACAGAATAAAAGAGAGAACATCATGGTAGTTCATGAATGAACTACATGACATACTGAATGAAATGACAGACAAAGGACAAATTTCAGATTGTATAAAGATCTTTATTAAAGAATAAAAGGGCATGTCCCTTACATATATATCACATATATATTCATCCGGGGGGCCTTCAGCTCCCGATGAGGATTAATTATTATTATTATATATTATTATCATTATAAATATTTCACATAAGTCTTTAAATATTGCAAATTTCATTAAATGTTTATGTTTGATAAATTATATTCTTTATTTTGATTTATAAAATTTTTAATTTAATTTATAAATATTATTGATAGTTTAAAGATGATAATTTATAGTTTATTGTAGTCTAATAAAAACATAGAAATTAGTGGTTCTGTTTTTGGAACAAAATAAAGACAGTTATAATAATTAATCGCTGCTGATTTCTTGAAAGTAAATAAAGCCAAGAAACTTTTTGATATAGTTGAAATAAAACAGATTATATAGAAAATTCTAGATATTCTTGAAATAAATAGAATAGTAAAATGATAACAAATAAATATCAGGACATATTAATATTTAAAACTCAATTAATGAACCTTTGCTTAGAGATTTGCGCACTTGATAAATAGCATATTGCAGGAAATTATTTTAAGATCAAGAATGTCTTAGATCTCATTAAAATAAATATCATTTCAAAAAAGTCAAGTACAGCAGATAACAACTTTAAAAATGGAACTTATTAATGTTCACTATGTATGAGAATTAAAAATTCTTCTCACAAAATAAAAAAGCACTACGCGTTAAAAATAGGAAGATATAGAAGTTTGGTTGAATAAGGGATTGATAATTCAGTTTACATAAATGATAAATATATAAAAATTCATCAAGCAATTTAAGAAAAATAAATTAAAAATGTAAAATCAAACAAGATTGGAAAAATATTAATTCAAATTAGAAACTTCAGAATAAAATTGATTCCATAAAATTAAAAGATGAAACTCTAGCATTTGAGGAAAATTATCTAAAGTTAGTAATTTTTTGGCTACAAAATGGCTTAAGTGATAATGAAATAAAGTCTTAAAGTAAATATTGCATTACTGAAAAAATCTTCTCAGATTTTTGCTAAAAATATTTCCAATTGAATTGTTAAAAAGTAACTCAATCAACTAAACTAAAATTTGACATTTATAAGTCAATGCTCTAATAGGTTAAAAAAATAAATAAAAATAGATTAGCTTAGTATTAAAGATTAACTTACTCTGATACTCAAATAAAAAACCAATCTTATACACTAGAATATACTTTAGACAAAATTGATCTCTCATGCAAATAAAAACAATGTGATCAATGCAAATACTGCTATCAATTTTGAAATTTCACTTACGCAGAATCAATTATGATTTATAACAGGAAATTAATTAATTTAATCAAAAACTAAATATATTAAAAGGTATTCTAACTAATCAGACGCAGGTGGACCAACAGCACTCACATAAAATGTAAGTTTCAAAAAAGATATATTAAAAGTCTTTTTTTAACGGTCCTGCCTGGTAGGACCTGGGGTGTCAGCAGACTGAAGCTTCGCAAGGCTACACTTGGAGGGGACAGGGGAGACTAGGATGAGGATGAAGATGAAGATGAAGATGATGAGGAAGAAGAAGTTGAAACTGCTTTTAATCATGTTTGCATTTTTGATAAGTTTAATAATTATTTGTATTTAGTTTAATAGATTAATTATAAATTTAAAGTATTCTTATTATAAATTATGAATTGTGAATAACAATATAAATCCTGAAAATATAATTGTATCTAAAAATTTAAAAGTAGTGTAACTAAAAAGCTTTGAAAGTTGCGCTAGAATTGAAGAAACAGATATTGATGAGTAATAGTTTGGTAGTGTTTACAATCATCCTAAATCTGACATATTAAAGTGAGGAGATTGTGCTAAGGATTTTATAGTTATGGTAGGATTTTGCTAGAACTTTGCTGTGAGAGAAAGAAGGTTTTTTCTTGGGTTTGATACTAGAGAAGACTTCATTCAAGGCCTTAAATAATCAATAGCATTAAACATGAAACACCCTGAAGGAGAGGCAATTAGACTATGTGTTTTATAATCTAAATTTACAGAATACACAACAATAAATAACATTATTAAGATAGCAAGACAGTTTACTTTGACAATAGTCCAGGATTCAGAAAACCTATATAAAATAATTGAAATGATCAGACTTAATTCTCTTAAGGCAATATATAAAATCATCTTTTCAATAATTCAAAAAAAAATTAACTTGATTTAAATATCTTGATATATAAAAATAATATAATTTAAAAAGGGGTAATTCTTAAAGAATGAAATAAAAAAAGAAAGATAAGAGGATAGTATAAAATAGATAAAGACTGAAAATTATTATTGTATAAATTAATTAATTATCTCAATCTATAGCCTTCTTCAAAAAAAATAAAAATAATTTCAAGAAAAGTTATAGGATACAAATTATCAAAGTTATTAAATTGATTAATTGAGGATTTTTCTTTGCATGATTATTATTACTGATAGGCCTATTTTTGTACATCTTAGAGTTTGTTATTTAATAGTGCTTGCGTCCCCTCGAATGACTCCTTCACTTGAACAGCGTTTTGGTAAAACAAAGAGTTTGAATATATCAACTTGGTTTTCACCAAATTGTAAACACAGCCGTTATTAGCTGTATAGCAGTTTTTATAAGTATTTCTAGCTGAAGGCTTCACCTAAAGTTGATTGAGCAACATAAAAGGCTTCTGAAGTATCTGTGGATGAAAGGTCCAAATCTGATGTTACCTATAAGAGATCGTAAATTAGCTAGCATTAGATTAAGGAATCCTGAACTAGCATATAAAATGCAGTGGAAGTTTGGGAGGCATTAAATACTCGATAGCTGCTAGTCATTCCATTTGGTGTATCTGGAGTGATGCTTATTCTGCTCCTTTTGCTTCCCACATAAAATACTTCATTTTGAAGTGGGGTAGAATTCCTCATAATGGTTTAAAAGAGAGTTAACTGGGTAATCTGTTAAGTGTTAATGTAAAAAGTACCGCCTGTTTATCCAGCATAGGAATTGTGAAGTTGAGTAGAAGCAATGAGCCATTTGGAGAACTGAAGTCATATATAGTTGTATTAACGATTCTTAATTTGCTGGTATCAACCAAGTTTATAACTCCAGCTTATGTTCTAGATATAATGTTAAATATTTCGAAATTAAAGATAAGAAAACTGAATATACTTTTAATATTAATTTCTTTTTTAACAAGTTTTTTAAGTCCTCCAGAATCAGCTGAGTTTTCATAAATACTCAGGCAATTTTATATTAGGTTTTTTGTTAATGTCAGTATGTTAAGACTGGATTTAATGATACTGATGAGACCACCCTGGTTTTTGGCTTTATTGCTGTGCATAATGACATTCTTGATTATTGCAGTAACTTAACTATTAACCAAGAATACCCCTCCATCACCTGCTTCGTTCAGCTGACAGCAGCCCCAGTATATCTTATGCTTTTAAGAGCTCAGCTGTAATAGTGAAGTGCGCCACTCTTGGAGTGACATTCACTGTCTACACCTAGAGTGGGGTCTGATATTGTCATTATTATTGCTTGGACTTCTTCAGGCTTCGTAATTATGACATAGCACTCATGTGTATTGTGAATGCTAGTTAAATCCAAGTGATTCTTAGTGGAGGCCTTTGTATAATCTTTAAAGATTTTAGGATTATAGGTGTAAAATGATTTTATACTCTTGTCAACCGAGTTGGTCTCAATTATTCTTAAGATTATCAATCGCTTTAATAATTATAATTTACTTGCAAAATCTCTAACATGGAATATTTGAATATTCAACTTGATTAATTTAAATAATTCACTAAATTTTATGATTTTACCCAAACCTTTTTTGCTTAAATATCACAATTAAAATAATATTAAAACGAAAAATATAAATTAATATTTAATTATTATATTTAACCTAAAAAGAAAATTTAATTTCTACAGAAATAATTTATATTTAAACCATTTCATTCAAATAAGAATATGAATTGACCAAAATTATAATAATCAATGTTTTAAAAATTTTAGCTAAAATAAGATTAATCATATTAGAATAAGCATCTGATGACTGATTCTTTTTAGATTAGCCTTCTACATCCTGAATCTTACTTTCATTTGTACAGGCTACTTCCTGTAATAGCTTAATTCCCAATTGTCACCCACTTTTATCTTTGATTGTTTACTCTCCCAAAGATTTCAATGTTTTTACCATATGGGTATAATTGCTCAAAGATTTGATAAAGTTATTTGGGCTTACTGGAAGATTCAAATATCTTTCCCTCAATAATATTTGGGGTCTTATGTGTTTTTGATAATTTTGATAACTCAGCAAAAGGGCCTTTATTCTTAGTAACCAAGCAAATTTCAGTGCTTTATTGTCTCTCAAAAGATGTTCCTTGCTGATCTTGATCCATAATATTAATTCAATTCTCTTATACCCAATTTTTCAAAGTGTTTTAAGGCAATCTCTAGCTTTTTATTGGTAATCCATAAAAATACACAGCCATTTTACTAAAATCTATGAATTGGTATTTTGTCCATAAACTAAGAATCTGAGAGTTTTTTATAATTGAGTTTAATTGCAGTGCTAAACCAGGGTACATCGGCTACTATAACATCAAATAAATTTCCTATTAATCCTTTTTTCTATCTGTAATTACTTAGACCCACAATTTTCTATCCAAAATAGATCCTTGATAAGATATTGACTAATCGTAAGTTTGTCTCATTCCCCAGTTAAAGAATTTCAATTGATTTCCATTTTTTTAAATCTGAAGCAATTTGTTTGATTGATACTTGTCACAGTTTGGCGCATTTGCAAGTATTCATCATCAAAGTTTGTGATTGAATTATTTTAATTAAATTATGGTTGCTCATTATAACTGTGCTAATTTTCTTGAAATATTCTCATTCTTGACTCATTATAATTTCTAAAATGTTTCGAAAACTGGCTGCTTAAATTTTTTGAATTTATCAATCCACTAATCTCTTTATTGTTCAATTATTCTAATTCTTTAATTTAGTTACTCATTTTGCAATTCTTTCTCTTGAGTTAATTGATAGATAATCCTTAAACATGATGGCTTTTTACAAGGTATTTTCTTCATTATAATTTGATTCTTATTGATACAATTCGTGGTCTTGATCTCTTATTGTTTTATATTAATTGATTTATTATATATTAATTGTAAATACATGAACATTCTGTTGTATCTTCATTCATGTTTAATTGCTTCTAGTCAATGCAATCACCTTCACCAACCCGTTGTTTATCTTTTCTTAGCTTTCATGATAAATATTTTGAAAATTAAAGAATTAATACTTTGAAATTAATTAATAATTAAAAATTTTAATGGCAGACATCAAGCAGCTTGTCACTCACTATAATTTTTAATTACAAAAACAAATCTAAAATGTTTATCTTTTAGCAATACTAGTCAGCTAGACGTTAAGGTAAAGTAAAGAAAACTCAGAATATATCAGAAGGAATGTAATATTTATGAAAATATTGGGCTGTTATTTAATGATATGAAGGATAATGGAGTGAAGAAGTAGCTTTACTAGTTTTGACTTTTGTAAATTTGTTTAAGAATATATTTTTTGAAGTCTCCCTAATTGTTGAACTCAAATTGCAGATCAGAAATTTCATCGTTTGTAAGATTAAAGTTTTCTCACAGTCTTTTCCTGTATCTTTGTAAGCTTACAAATTTGAATTTATTTGTTAATATTTATTTCTTTTACAGTTTGATGGTTATTTTGTTATTTATTTTTAATTTATTTTCTAGCATCTTTATTCCAAGTTCATTATCGCTGGTTCATCTGAATTTCCCATTTATCTAGAAGATTAATCTAAGCTACTTAAAAGACAAGCAGTAATATGCAGAATTAAAATTTAAGCTTGATTCTGGTGTTAAATTTATAGATACTTTGTTGAAAAATGTTTAGGTTAGTGAATTTGAAACAAAACTTAGGGCAATTGCTAAATCTAATTAAAACACTAATTATAAATGAGTTTGACTTTAAATGTGCTGCCTTTTGTAAATTTCTGATTACTGAATAAAGGCGTTGCTGAAGTATGTAGGATTTTACCAAGTAAAAAAATAATTGTTATGATTTGATCATTGTCTTATTTGGGGGTTTATAAGAGACGTTTGTCTAAAATATAACTCAAGAATTATATCAACTCATATTTGAATATTCAGGGGCTTGTGAAGGAGATCAATTAATCTTAAAGAATCATTAAGGGAAGTGAATTATAATTTAAATAATTATAATCTTTTATAGGATTTATTTTTCTGGATGACTTTAATACATGAAATAATTGGATTTATATTCAAAGAAAAAAAGACATTCAAGGAACCTGTAATTTTATTTTTGTTTTTAATTTAATTTACTCTTTTTTGCTAATTTATTTCTAGAAGAGTTTCAAAGTGAGATTAATTTGATTAAAATCACATTTGAATCAAAACCCCAAAACCCTTTCAGTAGTTTGATTGAGTTTTTGATTGATAAAAGTAGACTATTAGTGCATACTTTATTAGGGTTTTAATAGGGTTTATGTCGGGGTTTAATGTTTAAATATTAGTATTTTAAGTGAGTAAATGAGAGGTTTGGGGTCAATTAATGACAGTGAGTATATAGATTTATTGTTTAAGTTGCGTTATGGATGTGATTAATATGGTGATAAACTCAAACCTATTCTTAATTATACATCAATAGCAAGGCTACTTCATAAATCTCCTGCAACTGTGAGGTCTCACTGTCTATTAGCATTAAATTTAAAGAAATAGCAGCTTAATTCTAAGCCTAAAAGACCTCGAAAATTTTAGCAGCATCATATTGAATATCTTATTAATGATAAGACTCTTAAATACTGGGCTCATTTCTCTCTAGCCTAGAGGGGTGTGATGTTTCATCGCCAATTTCCTGAGCTTCACATATCTGCTTAATCGATAGTTAACATATAAAAAAAGAACGGAATATCTTACAAGACAGTCAATCGCATTAAGAGAGTGATTGACTTTAATGTTCCATTTTAAAAGAATAATTTAAATTTTATATTCGATTAAATGTAGAGGTCTTAAGAGCATAATATAAAGTTATACACGCTGATGAAGCTGTATTTACATTCAATACCTTTATATCAAGGTCTTGGTACAAGAGGAATAGTACTATAGAAGTTTATGACTAAAAGGTTAAGGTGTAAACTCATGCTATTCTTGGTGGAATAAGGGAAGATAGTGGCCTCGAGACTTATGTTATCCACCCTCGCTCTATAAAGACTGAATAATTTATTAAGTTTCTTATAATAACTCAGAGATAAGTACGCTGACTAAGAGATCATTCTATTCGTTGATAACTTATCAGTCCAAAAACTAAAGACACAAGGAAGGAATATGAAAGGCTAAACATAACACCTGTATTTAATGTTCCTTACAGCCCTTAGTTTAATGGTATTGAATTAATTGGGGGTTATTGAAAGATCATTATAAGAAATTGCTACTCTATCACTTGATGCACGACTAAAAGATAGATACAGTAGATTTTATTAAGAGTTGCTAAGAGAGTCAGCGATTAGAAAGCTAAAGTATGCGCAAGGGAAGGGCGATTTTGTGTATATAAATAAGTTTTAGATTTAAGCGAATGAATAAGTTCACATATTAAATTTTCCCGTAAAGGGGTTTGGCTTCTCTTTCTTTTCTTCGTCTTAAGGCTTGCTTGGGCCCATGTTTCTTCTCTTAGTGCCAGCTCCTGCATCTATTTTCTTCTCTTCTGGCTTTTATAAATCTTTGAAGAGCCTCTTACTCAATTCATGTTTTAATTGAGACTTTCTCTCTCTCTGTTTAATTTGCCGCGCTCTTTCATCAAGTATATAGCAGTACCAGGTTTTTCTATAAAGTTAGAAGACTAAGCTTACTTTGAGATGAAAGGATGCTTTTAAAGTTCCTACAGCCAGGTGTCACTTATTTTAATACCTTGCTTCTCTTTTTCTTCAGGAGAGATGCTGTATCGTTTCTTATGAGCTTCTTAAATAACTTCATTTAAGTACTCAGGTTTCAGAGTTGCAAGAACAGCAAAGAAGAAGTTTCTCTCTGGCAACTTATTAGAGAGATGTAGCTTTGATGGAAGGTAGGGAGCTACGTCCGGATCACTCATAGCATCGTCCATATAGGTTTGTCACTGAGATTTCAGGGTAGTTAGGTATCTCGATCATTCTGATTTCATTAGACTTAAAAGCTTTTTTCACTTCACTTAACAATGCTTTTAAGAATGATATTTTTGTTCCCTCCTGTGTTGGCAAGAACAATCCAACTATGGTTAATAAGTTAGTTGTATGTGAAAACTAACCTTGCTATACCAAGTATCTGTAAAGATCTTCTTTACTTCTGAATTTTCCTATTAAATCTTGAGATTAAATTCTCTTCATTGCATCATTCATAGACTCCATCTTGCTTCGAGTTTCTATAAATGTTAATGAAAATTAAAATTATGGATATCCATTCTAAACTTACTAAAATTTTACTACTAAATAGGGAGATCCACTTGGAGGTCAACCTGAATCAG